>RJWJ010007669.1:0-56533 GCA_004363605.1 Indri indri | reverse complement strand
GAGAACAGAAGAAACTGAGATGGGGCAAAGTCTTTGAAGAAGTTTGAGTAAGTTGGATGAAGGAGCTAGCAGCTAGCTTTGAGTAGAAGGATGGCACCCTTCTTCTTACAGGGCAGAGGGAAGGGAGCAAGGCCTGGGGTGGGTATGAATTGAGAGGTGGTGGTCGGGAAAGCGAAGGCAGTTCATCCTTGACAACTATGTTTTTTTATGAAGTAGGCAATGAGATAATCGGCTAAGACGAATGGCCTTATTTATAGCTTTTCATTCCTTATTCTACACTCTGTTATTCCTCATCATACGGATTCTCGTTTGTTGTATTACTGTTAGAACGTGTGCCCTGAAAACATCTTGCCGCCTCACTTTGAATGCTAGAAATTTTAGCCAAAGCATGCGGGCTGGTTAGTGATTACAGGAGAGTTTCTCAGAGAAAAGAGGTGTCTTCGATGGATGAACTGTTATAACCAGAGAGAACATTTTATTTCATATTGCACTGAATGAAGTTTTAGAGAACGGACTTTCAAGCATTTCGCTAAAAGAACAAGAAAAAATTTCTACTACTGAGTGATTGAACTTCCTCGGGGCACTGCCACCCTTCCCCGTACTTTTTTGTCTCCTCTTTTAAAAGATCCAGCAGTTGCCAAGTTTACAATACTCTCTTTCATTCCTGATCTCAAAAGGTTTTTTGTTTGTTTTTCTTTTCCCCCTCCAAACATGCATACAGCAAAACGTTTTTTTCAAGTTGTCCTAGGAGATTGACAATATACCAACTGTTTTCAACTATGCAAAAGACCCTTTTAAAACATGGCTTAAGATAGTAGTTTCTTTCTGCTTATTTTTATATCTTCTCTCCCCAATTGGATTTATGGATGAAGTCCAAAATTTAGCCCTGAGAGGTGCTGTCTCATTCAGAGTTGGGCTACTCTTGAAGCTGAATATGGGGTTACAATGATGGATTGAAGAGATGCTGCCGGCTCACCTCTGTGGCATGTGCTTTTGGCATGTACTTCATTAATATTATATTTCAAGACTGTCACAATAATGCAAAACCAGACTAGAGTTTCAAAAGCCATCCTCGAAATGACAAATCAGTGTGGAGAAATGACAAATGGGTGTGGTGTGATTTCTGTGAATTGGGTGAGAAGTTTGGTACAGACCGGGTCCTGTTTTCTTTTTGCAACCCTCTCTTCCTTCTTTCCTGTCAGTGAAAAGAGTTTAGGAGAAGAGCTCTGATAACGGAGGGTAAAATGTGAGTCAAAGGTGAAATGTTGCCTATTGACGTTCGTGTTTTTTTCTTTGGTGTGGCCACAAAACCTTATTTATACTTACTCACCAACCTTCCTGGAGGTATAGTTTATAATCATTTCCACTTTTTCACTCCTCATTCATTCTTTTATTTGGATTTTTTAAAATTAAAAAAGTAATACAGGGTCCAATAATATATGAATTTTTTTTTAAAGTTAATATGTTCTGCTACCATCCTCTCCAATTTTCTCCTTTTCTCTTGAAAGGAACTAGTAATAATAGTTTGGGATGTTTCCTTTTACCCCTTTCTCTACCCTAATCTCTAATCACTCTTTAGCCTTCTTATTGGCCACTAAGTTGAATATCATTTCTTTCAGTCCTTACATTATTTGAACTCTAAGGAATATCAGACCCTGTTAATTCACTTTTCTTTCTTAAGACCCTCTCTCTTCTTGTTTTTTATAACCTTCAACTTTTCTGGTTTCTCTCCTACCTTACTAGTCATTCCTTCCCAGTATTTTTTACTAGACATTATCCCTCTGCCTGTCAACCTCGGCACTCTGTCCTATGCAGGGTGACCGTGCCTCAGAAAACTCCCTGCCTAGAATTATAGGAACTTCTAGACAGAATAAGAATTTATCCAATCTCTTCATTTTTATTGATAAAGAAACCAAGATAGAGAAAGTGAGGAAGTTAACCTGTAAAAGATCTCACAGCCCACACCTGAAATAACTTCCTGACCTAAAATCCAGATCTTGATAAAGATCAGCTATCTACCAATTTCCTGGTCTGTTTCTTTTATTTATTCTTCTTTTCCTTTTGGCTCGGGACTAGCATAACTGCAAAGTGAACCCAATCTTGAAAGAGGCCTTTTCCGACCCCAGTGATAGTCATATACGCCAGGTAGGGATTTATCTGAGGAAGTCAACAGAAGGAACTAAAGAGAACAGTTTTATTAGTATTTACCCTGAGAACAAAAAGGGGTAGCGGGCTCCCCTGAAGATTGGGATAATTATAACTGGCACAGAAAAAGAGCTAAAGTTACCTGCGATGAAGTTCCTCCCAAAACCATTCAGAAAGCTTCAGGCTTGTCGAACTCAATGACAGCTTCTAAGCCAAATGACCACTGAGGCAGCCCCAAAGGTCTGGGGGTACCACTTATGTGACCAGCCTTATGCTACTGTACAGTGACCATATTTCCAGACCACAAAAGTGGGGTGTATCATGTGACTGCTGAAAAGATCATTTGAAATTTGGGTCGTTTTATAACTGCTATGCCATAGAGTATTATAGGAATATAAGTCATGATATTTAACACCCAGATATTGCGATATAGGTAGTTTAACAACTTACTGTGTGTAGCAGGGTGGTAAAATGGAACTCCATGCATTAGCTGTAGCTGAGGCCTCAAAACCTGAAAACAAAAATGATAAATTAATGAGAGTTATAATGAAAGCCCTTCTGCGAGGAAGGCTACGTAGTCCTAAACCCAGATTCACCTGCATTCGCCATCACTCCCCTCTGGCGCTCAACGCAGCTGAGGCTGGAGAGGGCGGGGCGGGGAGAGAAAATTTTTTGAGATTGTCTCAGTGGCAGGAAGCACCTCACCCAAGGTCACACCCCTTCCTAGGATGGCCCATGTCCAGTGACTGACCCAGGAGGGGCGTAAGAAGGCTTAGCCATCGTGGGGCCACTCTGAGGGCTATTGGAGCTTTGGCGCCCCCTCCTGGCTTGGCCGAGGCTGGTACTGGGCCCCATAGTGGCTCTGTCTCCCACTACCCACCTGCTTCCACTGCTCCCGGAGAATCATCCTACACAACATACACTGTCTCAGAGTCAGCTTCCGGGGAAACGCAGTCAGTGACAGGAGGAGGGTGCTTCCCACTCACCTTAAGCCAAGCAAGCGGTATCTGCAAGAGACCCACTGGCGAGCTTGACACATGTCTCCCGGATTTAGGAAACATAATGGACTCAAGCACCTTGTGCCAGAGAAAGCTAAGAACCAGAGGCAGCAAAGCTCATGGGGACAAACAGGAAGAGGAGAGGGGTCCTCCTGCCTTCCTCTGGGGACAGGGCAAGTGCTTTAGGAAGACAGAGACCAGTGGGCACACGGAGTGATGTGGTCCTGCAAGTAACAGGCCAGGGATGGAGAACACGATCCAACTCCATGCCAACTCCAATTACACGGTGGGGACTGAGTATTGAGGTTGAAGAAGGGGTTTTGGTCTGCATCTGGATTTAGTGAGAAAGATGCCCAGACTGATTAGTGACATCTCTCACAGCTGCAGGAAGAGGAGGCATAGTAGCACATATTTACCGTCTCTGGAGCAGACTAACAAAGAAGAGATACAAATTACTAATTATTTGACGTAGAAAATAAATATAATGTGATTTACCGTCCTCTATACTAGAGCCAGAGTCAGTTTTTGCAGAGAAAGACCCGCTCAGTCACTCCTCTGATCGAAAGCCTTCCATGGCTCTACCCTTTGAAGGGTCCGAAAGGCCCTGCCTGGTTTGGCTCCCACCAAGCCTGCCACACACTTCCTCTCCTTGGCTCTTCTGAACTACTAGGAGTTCCCCTTTTCGCCTTTCCTTTATAGCTTTTTGTCTTTGCACCTGGTGGTCCTGCGTCTGGAATTCCCACCCCATCCCCAGGCTCTAGTATCTCCTTTTCTGAGAAGCCCTCCTAAAACATGCCTTTCCATCAGAAGGTGACCCATTTCCCTTTCTGGGTACCACTTTATCTTGAGTCACAAAGTGTGTTTCATACATCATACCGTGTGGAAAGAGTTTCTGCTTTTCAATCTGACGTCAAGCTCCTTGAAGGCAGGTGTTGATCCTTATTCATCTTTGTTTCCCTGTCATTCAGCGTGGCTGGCGTGGAACAAACACCTCATGTTTTTTTAATAAGTGAGCCATGGCCAGAATCCTTAACAGACCCTTCACTGACTAGGCCAGAATTAAACGTGATGCTGAAAATCTTGGGGCCAAGTGGCCTGGAGAGGACTGTCCATTGTTTCCCATCAAAACCCAGAATCCAGATTCCCAGAGGCGCACTTCTACAGCGTAGACATTAATTCACCCCACTTGGAATCCTTGCTATTTAAATAAGGAAATCTCACCTGACAAATGGATTAATGTTCAGGCAGGCTGTATTTACACAGCTGCACAGTCTTCTCAAACAAGATGTCTGAGCTCCCCTCTTTTTAGGCAGGAAATTTGGTGGCCAGGTGATAACATTCAACCATTTAGACAGAGTCTGGAGAACTGTGGGAAGTGCCATGTCTATGAAAGAACATCGTTTATTATGGCCATGCATCTGGACAGCCCATCAGCAGCCTGACCACATGACGGACCCCATGGGCAGCTCCTAAGCGATTGAAACAGAGTCTTATGGAGTTTGTCCTGGAGTCTGTTTCTTCGGTTCAGCTTCCCTTTGCTCTGCAACCTCCTGACTAAGCGGAGAACTGCAATGATGCGATGCAGGAGAAATCAGTTTTGACCACAGCTACCTAGAGGGCTTATTCAATCCAGCACTCACAGAGGTAATCGAATTCACATGTGTGAGTCTGTTGGGGTCACATATGGCCTTACAGCAAACATAATAAATCTTCTCTACAGGCTGAAAGGAGCTGCAAAATTTGCACAGGGCATTATACATTCAAGTGACCTCTCTAGGACAACTGTACTTGCTAAGCCTATGGCTTGCAGGGTTTGGGGTTGTAGATCCCGTCCTTTGTGCAGCCACGTGGGAAAAGGGCCCATATCCCCTTCAATTGTTAAACCTGAACCCTTGAAGTTTCGGGCACTGAGGGAGGGGGTCTTGAATGGGGGGTGGAAAATGAGGCGTCGGGACTTGATGGCACCTTAAATTCATATCAAATTCATATCGCTGTGCAAGCAGGGCAAAGGCAGCCATGGGGACACCTAAGTGGCTCCCGTCTGGGGCCTGAAGCTCTTTCAACAGCACTGATCATGAAGTGGGAATAAAGGTTATGGTGTGCTCCACTTCTGGAAGCTTTCCTCGGTGTTTAGTGTCCTTCTTTTGAACAGGTGTGCTGAGTGAAGAATCCAAATATAAAAGAAAATCTGAAGACACTTGCAAATATTCTGTCTCTTTCAAAAGGACTGAAAGTCCATGTGTCCCAGAATCTATGGGTCTGGTTGGGGGAACATTCTTTGCCCCTGTGTACGTACATCTTTGTCTGAAGGCAGAGAGAGACAGAGAGGGAGAGAGAGAACACTGATGTGCTGAGAAGCCTCTGCTATTTGGGGTACAATGGAAACTTCTTTGTGAAATATTTTTTATCTCTGTGAAACTATGAACATCAAGGACACAAGGTATACAAATATAGTAAAAGTCTGTGAGTAAAGGGAAATGAGGAATAAAACAGCTTTAAATTCAAGAGAATTCAATCCATGACAAGACTGACTGCAGACCCATGGCGGCTGTGTTGACTGATGTGGAAACACTGGCTTTGTGTTTCCCTGTGTTTAGTATGACCCTTTTTCCCCTTCCATCTCCTTACCTTCTCCTCCCTGCCTTCTTCCTTTACAGAGCATTTTAGGAGAGAAAAGTCTTTCTGGGCCCATCATCCTTTTGTGGAACGCCCCTCCCCGACTCGTAGCTCATCCAGTTTGGGTATTACTGACCTTACCCAGTGGCTTCCAGGCTACGCACAGCCGGGCATGACCAATGAGACACTCCATTCCCCTGGTTACAGTGGTTGACATTATAATGGCGAGTTTTGCAAGAAGTATTGTTAAAGAGGGCCTCTGGGGGTTGAGGGAAGGTTGCTAAATTGGAGAGCCTGCCTGAGAAAAAAGCCGACAGGGAGACAGGCTGAGCTGAGAGGTGAGGAGAGAGAATGAACACATGGGTGTCTAGTTGGAGGCCCTAGATCGGCCTTAAGCTAGAAACAACCCTGAATTTCCAGTTGAGCGAGACAATCAATTTCCTTTTTTGCTTAAGGCTGTTTGAGTAGGTTTTTGTCACCTGCCACAAAAAAGGTCTTGCCTGATACAGAAATGTAGAGCAGAGCTAGATGTTTTTAGCTTGGAACCCAGACATCCTCGGGTAAGTTAAATTTCAGAAAACAAGGATTGCCTGACACCCTGCAGTTAAAGTTCGCAAAAGGGAAGAATGCCATATCTACCACCTTTTCAAAGCCCCTCTCGAATAACCTCCAAAGTTTTTACGGTGTTATCTTTCATGTTCGCTGGCATGTGGGTTCTTTAGGACACTGTGGTGGCTTAACGGATCAAAAAATGGTACCTTTATCCAGTTTTCCCCTTCGCCTCTTCTGAGCCTTATCCTGTCCTCCCAGGCAGAGGCCACTGCTCCTGTCTTCCTTAGCTGGCTTCCACTTGTCTGCCTTTCTCCAGCACAACTCCCAGTGCACTGTCAGAGTTAACCGTTTCCCAGCCCATCCACGGCTCTAAATAGTCTGCAGATGCCGCCCATGTTCATCAGGATACTCCTCGAGCCTGGTATCAGGCCTGCCACAGTGAGGTTGCATTGAATTGAATTGGAGGCTCAACTCAGAGACTGACTCTCTGACCACCTGTCAGCACCTAGCCTCTGCCTTCTTGGGACTCTCAGAGACATTCCTGCCCTGGATACCAGTGTGATGCTTACTGTTTTCTGCTGGATCTTGTCATTCATTAGAAAACCCATGTCTATAAATGTGCTTATATATTTATTGAATACTTACCAGGTAAGCACTTCATGTGCTGTAACTTGTCCAATCCTCACAGCCTTTCCATCTTATGGAAGAAGAAACCAGATCTGAGAGGTTAAGTGTCTCGCGTTAGGTCACCCAGCTAGTATGTGGAGTAACCAGGGATCAGAACGAGCCATGTGCTCCTAATCACTACCCTGTTTTCAATTGGAGGGAGCATTACTTTTTCCTTCTGGGCTAAACATCTTTCATTTATATTGTTGAATTATCCTCACAACCACCCTACTAGAAGGGTATGATTACAAGCCCCATTTTCCAGATAAGAAAATTGAGACTCAATGAGGTTAAGACATTTGTCCAAGGTCACCAGGCTGATAAGTAATCAAACTGATGAAATGCTAGGCCATTTGACTCCAGAGCCCACATTTATCAACCATTATGCCAAACAGTTGTCTATTAATTGATTGGAAACTTTATCCGAAGCAACTACCAGGTTCATCTGATCTCTAATTACCATGTGTGGTTCTTCTTAGTGTTTAACAAGTATAACAATAGCTACTTCATAGAGTTGTCAGAAAAGCTTCAAACTATGTTGTAACGTTCCAACAGTGTTTGGCATATAGTAAGTGCTCGATGAGGGGTGATTACATGACCATTTATGGAGTGCTTCTTGTGTTAGGCATTGCTAAGCCTAACTAAGCATGTTACATGTATTGTCTTATTTATTTTTAAGCTCATGAAGTAGGTACCATTACCAAGCTCATTAAAATGAGCCACCAGCTCTTCCCGGTGGTCCCTCCTGGGGTGAACTGGCACAACATAAGGGAAAGAGCTCTTGTTAATTTAGGCCTTGTAGATTACTCAGACTGAAAAAAAAAAATCCATGTTGAATCTGAAAGTGTCTGGACCAGCTGTCTGTATAGATTAAATAATCCAGATGGCTTCGTGAGTTACTACAACAGAAAAGAAAGTGGTTTCACCATAGAGCAAGTCAATCCCGAAAGCTCAGGGGACGATAGATTCCTTTACCTCACATGACCCAATTTCTTCTCTTTTCAGCTCGGCTGGCTTAAATTTTCTGTGCCATCACCAAATCTTCAGTTCACTTGGGCTATTTAAATAGAGTCACAATGTTGCCTTTTTACATAAAAGATTACAAAAAAAAAAATAACCAACCAAAATTTGATGGTAGAGAATGGCATTTGGAATAAAGGATTCATCAGTTCTGTTACTCTCACTTGGGCAGCAAAATCAAGCCTCTTGTTCGGGGAAATACTGCTGGATGGGACAGTTTCCACATTGCCAGGCTGTTTTCCTTTTTAATATCGCAGCTGATTTGCTGTGGCGGAGGCTGCTGCAAGCTCTTGGCACCAGAACGGGTTACAAAACGTATCTGCCAAACTGCTCAGTGTAGAAAGAGCCACACTGTATTCCTTGACGGGGGGCTTATTTGGCAGGGAACAAACCTGCATAGAAAGACCCTCAATCCGTCTTCCCTCCCTGCACCTCCTTGTCGGCTGAACAAAGTGAATGTATCAGATTGTCCTTGTGGAAAACTGTGATAGAAATTTCTGCTCTCTTCCCTGCCAATACTGCTGCTGGGACTGTTCAGCTGTTTCAGCTATCTGCTTCCTCTGGTCCTTGTTCCTTGGGGTACCTGACAGCAGAAACCCAGGAAAATGCCGATGGTTCACCTCTGCCACCTCTGTGCTTGAGAAACATAAATGATAGCGGGTATCAAAAGCTGTCAGATCCATCATTAATTGTCAAACACTTCTGCCAGTTCTCTTCTAAGCAGTAAAATCAGGACTTCGATAAAGTTATGGAATGCAATTCTCTCTCTCGAAAAATTTCAGAAGAGAGTACTGTACTCTGCGGGTGATGATTTTGCTGTCTTTTTTTTTTTTTTTTTTTTCTGTCTCCATTCACGGATGTCAATGCATGGCCAGTGGTTTCCAGAAATTTACTTCATTTGCAACTAAAAGCAAGAGGGGAAGGTAGCACAAACCACACTGGCGTGTTGACAGCTCAGCACTCTCCACTAGGAACACAGCTTCGTGCCAATCCACTCCCGAGAGCCAAGGCAAGAAAGCAAGGGCACATTTTTTTTTAAGGACATTTTTAAAAACAAGAATTAAACTGTAACAGAACCTCCCTTCTCTCTCTTTCTAAATCCTCGCTCAAAGAAACACCCTCTTCGCATTAGGGGAAATAGATAACAATTCAGAGTCAAAAGTGAATGAAACTATAATATTTAAATTCATTTCAGAATTGTTTTGGGAAATGCCTTTTCTTTAGTGAAACTAATGAAGAAGAATTTCCTTCTCGAAATTGGCTGCTGATATCAGCATGTAATTAGACAAGAAGGAAAGAACTAAGAGAATGGGGTGAATAACTAAGGCCATCGTGCATTTTCACTCTAGTTCCACAAGTCATTTAACACAACTCTTCATTTATCCGTGTATTTATTCAATGCTGAGAATTTACAGTGGCCTCAGTAATAAACTCTAGATCATTTTTATTGTGCCAGACACCGTTCAAAGAGCTCTTTGCGTGTCTTCCCGTAGTTACTCCTCACGAAATGCTGTGAGGCCAATCCTATTTTTAGTACCATGGTAAGTTACGTAATTCCCCCAAGGTAGCGCAGCTGCCGAGTGTGGAGCAGGGTGTGAACCGAGGCAGTCCCACTTTAGAGCTGACATTCTGAACAACTCTGTGCTCTGTGGCCACGCTGATAGGGTGGTAGTAGCCGAGGGCTTTGGGACCATCTCTGCTTCTGAAGGGTCTGTTTTTATACCCTCCCTGCCTTCGTTGCAGGGATGCCCTGGGAATGAACAAAGGGAAGTGTCCTACTGGCAGGAAGAAATAGATGACTCTCGTTGAAGAAAGAGGAGGGGGAAAAACCCTTTCAAGCCACAAGGATACCATTTGTGCACCGGAGGAGGCCGCCGAATAAATCACAGGAGAGAAATGGATTTTGAGAGGTCACAGGAATAATAGTCCTGCCTTTGGGGAGGACACCCTGCTGCCAGAAAAAACCATCCGAAAGAATTCTTGCTGCAGCAAGGGGATTGCGTTACTTGTGTTGAACAGTGCTCGAGAGTGTATGCTTTATTAAGTCGACCAGATGTCCTGTGTGCTTAGGCCTCTCCAGGCTTTTTAATGGCCTTGAAGAGTGTCCTGGGAATCTGCAGAGCAGGCAGACTTGGTTCGCGGTCCCCCACTGACAAATTGCAAAGGGCTTTAGTTACTTGGTGTGTTAACAGTTTGCAATTGTTCGGGTCACCAAATAAATCAGAGGGCTTGCTAGCCTGGTAATAGTTCAAAGCTCTCCGTTCCCTTTCTTGTTTTAGATTTATTTATTCCAACAACTTTTCCTGAGTGTTTCTTTGGACGAGCTTGGGGAATAAACAAGGCCGGGTCTCTTGCTTCAAGGAGCTCATGGTAAGGAGAGCTGAAGCCCAGTGAACTCCATCAGAGATCCCCTTATGCTCTGCTGCTCGCCACGAGGGCTCCGTAAGGTGTCAGCTAAACGGGTTTTTGCTTTTTCTCTCTTCTCTGATGCTTCATCCCCCAGATCCCACCTTTCCCTCCTATTTGACTGTTCGATGACTTTATGGTGATCCAGTATTAGACAATTTTCAAATACTGATTAAAAAATAGCTCATCCTTATTAAACTTTTGCACATGGCACTCATTTCATCCTGTGACAACCCTTTCGGATAGTTCATGTCACCATATTTTCTGCACAAGAACATTGAGGCACGAGAAATTAAGAAATGTGCCCACGGTAAAATGATAATCGGCAGTAGAAACAGAATGTGGACCCAGGTGGTTTGGCTCCGAAGTGTAGCATCACAACCACTGGCAACACTGTCTTTGTGATAACGCTGCCATTGAAAAGGATATTGCAAGAGGACATAAGAAAGGAGCTGGTGCGGAGATGGGGGAGACTGTAACCAAGTGAATCGCAGTGACAGTCAGCATTTAGTGAATTTGTAGAGATTATCTTGAATCTTCAGAGCCTCTCTGTTGGATCGACATTAATTTGCAGATGAGGAAACTGAGACTCCAGGAGCAGCTGCCCATCAAACAACAAGGGTTTGGCAGAGCCAGGATTTGAATCTGGATCTGCCTGGACTCCTTGAGTTCTTTTAACTGCACTTCTGTTGGTACGCAGAGTGGTCCGGAACATGAAAACAAATTCTGCCTCAAAACGAATTAGACCATTCCTGAGACGAAAAAGATGAAACTACAGTTTAATAGAGAATGGCAGCATTAGACTGTCTTAGAGATGGCTCAGACCAACCTTTAGCCTGATGGATTAAACCTCTGTCAATATTCCCATTGAAGAGCTTGGAGACAAATTTGGAAATTAGAATGATTGATGACCATCCCCCACCCCCCACCAAAATAAAACCCAATGAGGGAAAATTTTGCTGGAAAGCCCAGATGCTGGTCCAAGCCCCTGGAGAGACTCTGGAGGGAATATGTTATGTGCTTCTTCTTTAAAAGAGGCCTCTGCTGAGGAAGTGACCTCCACCCTTGACACTGGCATCATGCGTTCGTTGCTTGCCTATGTCACTTAGATCATAATTTGTTCCATCAGGGGAATTTCTCAGAGTTGGAAACAGCTCCTGGAACACAGAAACAGTACTGGTGAAGTCTTGCTGCCTCCGTGATGATGCAAGCTCGTCAACATTGTCATTTGCAGTCAGAGAGCTAGCTGTGGTTTACAGGAAATAATTTAGCTGCTTGTACAGACACACAGACGCACACAAAGACACAGAGAGACACAGACACACGGACCCACTATGTGGAAAAACCACATTGTCAGTTCTTTTTCTAATTCTTGCACAGACTTGCTACTACCCTTACCCGTCATTGTTGGACTTGCTCAGTGTATCTCTTCACTTGTCAGCGAGTCTTTCCCATCCATAATGTTTTTTTCATTTCTTTTGTAAAGAGAGGTTAGCCTTAAGAGGAGCTGAACTCCTCCAGCCCACTCTTTAAAGGCAAGGAAACAAAATAATAATAATAATTGAGTGAACTCTCTGGTATGCACTGAGCTAAGCACTTTACATGAATTAGATCATTTCGTTCACACAAAAATCCTAATGAGGTAAGTACTCTGTTAACCCCCACATCACAGGTGATGGAGCTAAGACTTAGGCTTTGCAACTTGCCCAAAGCACACGGTGACTCAGCCGGGCCCACCTCTGCCCTGATGGGCCCCTCAGCCTGCACCACTGACCCGCAGCCTCCTGCCTCCCTGCCGTTTCTGAAAGTACGCCAGGCTCCACTAAGCTGAGAATACCTGTTTTTAATTCCCTTTGAGTTTAGTAATTTTTTTAATGGATAAAGGAGAAAATATTTGATATAACCCTTATTCCCTGGAATTCTAGCAGGAGGATTTTTGAGGTATGATTGAATTTTCCTGGTGACGTCAATATCAAATTCATAATCTGCCACTCATACTTCTTTGCCTACTTAATGGGAGCACTTTCTTTAAAAAGAGATATGTGTAAAAAAAATCAAACCAAACTGGAGACTTGAGAGGGAGGGGTGTTCGTTGTTTTTGTTAACTACTATATCCCCACAACCAAGAACATGTGCCCGAGACACTGAGTGGTCAGTAAATATTTATTGATTAAACGAATGGACAAGAGTTGTAAAGAGAGTTAAAATGTCAGTCCCTTACTCTGTCACACAGGTGCCTGTCTCCCTGACAAGATCACAATAAACTCCTTGAAGTCACCACTAAACGCTAACCCCTAACTTCCCGGAGGCGGATTATTCTAATATTTGGAAATAGTGTCACATTTATTGAAAGGGTCCCTTACCCCTAGCTGAGAAAACAAGGTCACATGTCTTTATGCTTCTGTGTTAAGCCTCTATGTCTCTTCGGACACGGAGGGCCTGGCAGAGGTGAAAGGAGGTGAACAGGTGACACTGTTGACAGTTAATGGTAACTCTAGTAAAGCCCTGAGCTTTGTTTGGCCCATGAGAAACTTGAAATTCAAACTCCATCCAAACAGGATTCTAGTGAGTCGTGGTATCTATCAGGTGACATAAATGAGAATATTATCAGCGTTATATGTTCCCTCCCGTGGACTCAGAAGTCCTTGGACCCACTCATCCTCCGCCCCAGAACCACGTCCCGCAGCGAGTGCCTTCAGCCTGTGATCCCTCTCCCATTCCCGAGCTCTGCCTTCACACGGAGGACTCTCAGCACGTTCCTCCCCCTCCTGCTTAGGGCTCTCTAGAGAGTGAGATTTCCTCTGTGCTTTCTGCTTTTCCCTTCATCTAGTCTCCTAATTTAGCATCACCACAGAAGAACCCTCCATGCAGGAAGAGGAAGGGAAACAGGAGACAAAATCCACACTCTCCTTGCAGACGGCGAGGAAGGGGCAAGGCCGTGGATACTCACAGACTGACACTTTTGTCCCTTTTAGTCATAAAATGACTGCTGTGCATCGCGAGCATATTTCTCCAATTCTACATTTTAAGCATCCATTAAAATCCTATTTCTCAAACAGCATTTATTAATCACCAAAGAACTCACCTTTCCAAAGAGAAATGACATTTACAGATCCATAGGTCAGGCTGAGAGGACCGTTTTGTCATAGGTCGTAGCTTTCTGCATTATTTTGCAGCTTATTTGCTGATGCATACCAGCATTAGTTATTTTTTTGCAAAACAGACTTAGGATCCGCTTTTCTCGTCTTTGCAGCACAGCCCCCTGGATGGTACTGTATTAAACGGCAAGGGCTCACTTGCTGCAGACATCCTCCTGCGCACATCGAACTTCTCACTGTCACATTTCTGCCCGGATATTAATACACACGAGTGGGAAGGGGAATAAATGCAAGAGGGGTGCTGCTGCTCAGCCCTTCTCAGCCTGAGGAGCTTCGCTCATCTGCTTTGGAGATGGGGTGGAGATGAGGAACCCGGGAGGCCGCTGTCTTAGGGAAAATCCCTAAAGGGAGATGGTGTCAATTGAAACAAACAAATTTTGGGTACCAATATGGAAACCTAGATGGAGCCAATTTCCATGCTGCAGCGCTGCCATTATGACCGGGCACATCAGGGTAACAGGAAGCAGATGGCTTTCAGGAAAAATGAAAAATTCGAGGGCACCACACATATGGTCCCATTTCCCAAACTTTGAAGGAATTCTGTCCCTGAAAGTCTATCTGTTTTATCTCTCCCGAGTAAAAAGGCAAGTAACCCCCAAAAGGCACCATATATTTCTTTTAATAAAAAGTTGGCTCTTGTCTCTTTGTAGATGCGAACATTTCTCAGTCTTGGGGCCAGAGCAGTGGAAGGTTGCTTCTGGGAAGAGTGAGTTCTAGGAATGGTGTTGCATTTATTGAAGCTGTGTACTGAGCCTCTGTCTTTGCCAGCCTTGTGTCTTTCCTGGTCTGCATTTCTTTCTACTTTGCTATTCTTGGTAGCTCTGAAAACCAAGAAGGAAGAGGAAGTTGTAGATCTAAGAATGGCAGACCTGGGCATAACTACTGAAAAAGGTGACCTAAGAAGACACTGGAGCTCCCATAGCCTCAGGGCTATGGGCACAGGCCCCAAACCAGAGGTGGCATCCAGGAAGCCTGGGACCGCACTCTGCCCACAGATGTGTTTACTGGACCTTTGAAATGTTTAAAGAAACATATTTGAAATAAATAGGTACTAATGTTTATAAGTTAGGAGATTTCACATCAAGTGAGATGTGAGAAAAATCAGAAGACCCAGGCCTCCATTTCCACATAGCCTCAAAATGCTGGGACCGAGTAGCCATCCTTGAAAACATACACGTGCTGTGGCATTTGCCATGGCCTGTTCCTAACTGGGTTTTCTCATTTTTTTCATCTGCCTTGCCTATAAAGCCATGAATTCCATTGTCCTAGGTTCCAATCCTGGCTTGGCCACTTACAGGTTGTGAATCATTGGCCACATCACTTAAAGTTTTAGAATCTTTATCTACTTATCTTTATTAAAGGTATAATACCTTACCACAGTCCTGGGTAAGTTAAATAAGATATTGTGTGTAAAGTGCTTAGCCTAATGCCTGGCGCATGAATACTTAATATATCTTCACCGTTACTAACATTAATGTTGTTCTTATCATTGAACAAGCTTGTCCAAATCTTTTTCTCACTTTTCTTCTTAATATAAATGAGGAAATACAAAGTAATGGCCACAGATATAAGCTTCCTGTTGCTCGAATCTTTTGGGTCACTAGATGTACTTTGGAAAAATTATGATTATGTAATTTGCCCAAAGCCATGTATAAACTGGGTAACTGTCTATTTTAATTAATCATCGTCAGAAGACAGAGCTGAAAGCTAGGGTTCCATGGAGAAATGCCATGGTGTGGCACAGAGGTCAATGGCCCATGTGGCTAGCTAGGTAAGGACACCCACTAGTCACCACCAAGAGGCAGTGAGTCTAGTGTGAGGACATCTTGACTGGGAGATAGCTGGTTTCAATCACATCTCCATCACCACTAGGTTACATCGGTCATACAACCCTCTGGGGTTTACTCATAATTTGTAAAATAGAGATGGCAACAAACTATCTTTCAGCGTCATTGTGAACGATAATCAAAACAATGAACATAAAATGCTTAGCACACAGTAAGTGCTCAATAAATGGTAACTATAAACAGGAGCCAGAGTAAATTATAATAGCTCATCTATTGAAAATAGCTAAAATCGTCAATGAAAAATAACAATCCTCAAGAGTTTAACTGTAAACTGCTGCAAAATCTGAGACACAGAACCTCAAATTGGTGTAGCGTGCTTTTTGAGCCCATTATAATTATGGTTATTTACTAGTCACTAATGCCCCATTACTCCCAATGACATTCTTGGTAATGCTCCAAGGGATTTTGGTTTTTTGTTTTGTTTTGTTTTTTATACTTTAAATTTGTGTTGCATGGTCTCTTTCTAATATGAATCGTATTATGCCTTCTTTTAATTTTAATTTGGATATAACAACTGTGCTTTAGCTGTCCGTCTTCTCTAGTCCAGTCTTTGCTGATTACAGCAGAGATTGCACATTATATTCAAAATACTCTGCCACTCACTGATGTTTTGAAGTTACTTGGAATGAATGTTATCTTGGGTCCTAAAGCAGCCAGTGTTTTCTCACCAGTTTCTTCTCTCTTGAGCAGTCTGATTTCTAAAGTCTCCAGAAGCAGGCTCTCTCTCTTTTTGACTCCGTTACACAGGTTAAGCATCCTTATTGTGAAAATGCAAAGTCCAAAATGCTCCAAAAGCTGAAACTTTTTGAGTGCTGTCATGATGCCACAAGTGACATTGTTACTGCAAAAAAAGTATCTATAGACAACACAGTGAAAATGTGGAAAGGACTTATGGAAGGACTAGAGCTGTGTGCATTCAAAGCAGAACAAGAAACCATGGCAGTTTATAAAATCAAAGAGTGACCTCTGAGACATTGTTAATGAGCCAGATGACTCTTGAGGAAATATTTAAAAAACCATCTAGCAGAATCCCTCCTTATCCCTGGAGGACTGACTTCCTGGTCCCTTAATGTTTCTATGTTTCTTCTCACCTAAAAAAAAGAAATAAATGAACTATAGTGTACAGTAACCTTTTAATCGAAACAGCCTTGTAGGTGGATACTGAGAGCCTGCTGTTGTTTGTTACTCCTGTTGTTTTAACAGGTATTCTGGTGATGCTACTGTGCTGTTTGGTTACCCTGAACACATTATTTTTTCAGTGTAGTGGTGGTATGTCATATTTTTTACTGTTAAGGACCTATGTGTAAATAAGTGCAAGAAAATGATTGCCAATCAGTAGCATATAAAAGAGAGTCAGGAATGATGGTGATGCCAAACAACCACAGACTGTCCACATGGGTGTCTGGGATAGTGACACCTTTGCTTTCTTTCTTTTTTTTTTTTTTTTTTTTTTTTTTTGGCCATGTTTTATTTTTATTTATTTTTAATTTTTTTAAATTTCAGCATATTACACGGGTACAAATGTTTAGGTTACGAATATTACCCTTGCCCCACCCAAGTCAGAGCTTCAAGCATGTCCATCCCCCAGACGGTGCGCACCGCACCCGTTAGGTGGATATATATCCATCCCCTCCTCCCCACTCCCATATGCCCGACACCCGATGAATGTTATTATCGTATGCGCACTTAAGTGTTGATCAGTTAAAACCAGTTTGATGGTGAGTACATGTGGTGCTTGTTTTTCCATTCTTGGGATACTTCACTTAGTAGAATGGGTTCCAGCTCTATCCGGGAGAATACAAGAGGTGCTAGATCTCCCTTGTTTTTTGTGACTGAGTAGAACTCCGTGGTATACATACAGCACATTTTATTGATCCACTCATGTATTGATGGGCACTTGGGTTGTTTCCACATCTTTGCAATTGTGAATTGTGCTGCTATAAACATTCTAGTGCGGATGTCTTTTTGATAGAATGTCTTTTGTTCTTTTGGGTAGATACCCAGTAAAAGGATTGCTGGATCAAATGGTAGTTCTACTTTTAGCTCTTTGAGGTATCTCCATATTGCTTTCCACAGAGGTTGTACTAGTTTGCAATCTCACCAGCAATGTATGAGTGTTTCTATCTCTCTGCATCCATGCCAACATTTATTGTTTTGGCACTTTTTGATAAAGGCCATTCTCACTGGGGATAAGCGATATCTCATTGTGGTTTTGATTTGCATTTTCCTGATGATTAGACATATTCAGCATTTTTTCATGTTTGTTAGCCATTAGTCTATCTTCTTTTGAAAAGTTTCTGTTCATGTCCTTTGCCCACTTTTTGATAGGGTTGTTTGATCTTTTCTTGCTGATGTTCCTGAGTTCTATATAGATTCTAGTTATCAGCCCTTTATCGGATGCGTAGCATGCGAATATTTTCTCCCATTCTGTAGGTTGTCTGTTTGCTCTCGTGATAGTTTCCTGGTATCTCGTCCCACTCAAACAAGAGGCATAACATCTGAGCAATGAGTTCCTGAAACAATTCTGGGACTTAATCAGACAGCAAGGTTAGGAAAGGCCCCATACCCAAGCCATCAAGCCCAGGGGCATTGGAGCCAGCTGTGTGGTTTTAGGCACGTTACCACAGCAGACCCTGTTGATGCCCCACCCGATCCCCTATAGCAGGCTGGTGTACCTGTCCCCCAGCTGATGTTGATGGTGACGATAAGTGTTGGCTGCTAACAGCTTACAGCTGCCCCTTTCTGGAGACCTGCCTGAACTCCAACCCCTGGCTGCAGCCAATGACAGATATGGGGTGTAAATGCCCTGACCCCATGCCTCAAATCAGGTCAACCTGTGGTGTTATTCACACTCCAGAATTCTTGTAGGATCCCCTGCTTCTCCCATTTCCTTAATAAATCATTTGCACAAGAAAATCCATCTGAGGCTCTGCTTCTAGTGAACCTGTCCAAGACACTTGACCTTATCTATACAATAGGGTTTTTGTAAGGATTAAATGTTAATATAAATAGTAAGATTCAGCTAATATAATTAAATAAATAAAATTTAATAGAAGTTCATGAAGGTAAAACACTTGGAACAGTACCTGGCACATGGGAAGTCCTTGTATTTGTTTTTATTAATGTTGTAAAGTTATTCCTTCAAATATGTCATGAATCTCTTTGCGCCTTGCTAATCATCCCACTGCCTGCTTGACGCTGGACTTTCCTCATGCATTACTTTGACTACAATGAAGGTTTCCTTGTCTGACCTTGCTTCCCTCTCTCCTTCCCTCCTTTCCTTCCTTCTACAAATATTTGAGTATTTATTGCATGCCAGGCACTGTTTTGGTGGTGAATTGGGGTAAGTTACCCAACTGAGCCTCAATTTCCTTGCTTGTAAGACAGGCTACTGTACATCCACCAAATAGGGTAGTGGTAGATTAAATGAGAAAATGTGCTTAAAGCTCTTAGCTCATGCTTAGGAAGCACTCCATAACTCCCCCCCTCCCTTTTTTTAATCCCTCCATACTAATCGTTTCCAGGCCTGAAATAGATAGCAGAGACCACCAAAGGGCTCTTGTTTGCTGGTCATGGTCTCCATTTGGCAGATATATTCTTCCTCTATGGAAAGGGCCTGTAATAGAGCTTCATCACCCATGATAACCTTGCTTTTCCCAATAAAAGCACTGCATTCCCCACATATATTATTGTGCATGTAAATCTTGTTTAACTATGAGTTGATATGAAGGTTTATGCCATGAATTTCCAGCAAGGAGTCACCTTGAGCAGGTCAGCGGGTCTCCTTTATGTCAAAAGGCCCCACCCCCTTTATAAGAATGTGGCCCCTGTTAAAAGCCTGCCCACCACATGGAGCCGGGGTAGCAGGGTGAACTCCAGGATAAAGCAGAGTTTGAACCCAGTTATGTAAACAGTTCTTTCAGTTTCCCTGATGTTTGCGGAAAAAAAGTTGTTTTCATCCTGCCTCTTTCAGTTCAAGTTCAGGGGGTTCACAGTTTCCTGGGCTCCTTTTGAGGTCTGCCATGGTCTAAATGAATAAAGCAGAGAGTAGCTGGATCCAGGATTTCCGTTGAGTTCCAGCAGGACGCAGGCAGACTGCTTGGTGCATTTGTTGTGTGTGGGTTGGAGACCAGATCTTATCCACAGTTCCAGGATACTGGAGAGGGATGTTTGTGTGTGTGTGTGTGTGTGTGTGTGCGCGCACGCGTGTGTGTGAACTCACACTGAATTACTTTACGCTTTCATTTTATTTTTGCATTTTTTCCCTCCAAGTTTAGTTTACTTTTCATTCTTTGCTTTGGAGAATGGCTGCATAGGACTTTTGCTCAGCTGAGAACTTAACTTTTTTGTCAAACGCAAGATGGCAAATGGAGGTTAAAATGCACTGTTTTGTTTTGTTTTGAGACATGACTTTTCACAATGATTTGCTAAGGCAGCACATATTTCTTTTGATTTATACAATCCCATTTAAAGGGTGTCTATCATCATAATAATTATGGGTATTTAGATAGGCGGGAGACACAGATGTCACATACGTTTAACCTGAATTTCTTTCTTAATATTTGAGCATCTACTGGTTTTGTAATTCTTTCACATAATTAGGTGGCTTAGCTGAGAAAGGAGTGCCTCTAACTGAATTAAAAAATAAATATTCTTACAAGTTGGAAGTTGTAACTGAATAAGGAATTTGTCTTAAAACCGTAACAAATTTTGAAATTTATATTTAATATTCTTACAATATTTGCTCTAATAATAAGAAGATTTAAAGGAAGGACCATAGTATTTATCATAATTATGCCTTTATACATTTTCTATTTCTTTCTAAGCACTAAAAGTGCTTCAGAAACATTGTAGCTGAATCAACAGAAGGAAGGCAGTGGGTCTGTTGCATGCTGAACTTGAAAGGAAAAGTAAAAGGCTAGTAATGGGGAAACCAGAGCATGAGTAAACAGTTCAAGACCACAAGCGTGAATGGCTATTATATCCTTTGCCAGGGTACAGAAGAAACAGCGGTCTGTGTATTTTATTATGTTCCATCAAACATTTTTTAGGCACCTACTACGTGCAAAGCTGAGCTAGGTGCAGTGGAGGAAAAACATGAACCTTTCACAGTCCCTGGTCTCAAGGGAGAAGAGGATCTCTGGTGAGACAGAGGGCGCTAACACATGCAAGACCACAGCCAAGGGGCAGGGGTGGGACCTGTGAGAACCCAGCTTCCACCCTGCACACATAACCACTGGGTCACGGTACCAGGGGGCGTCACTTTTCAAACCTGCCCCAGGAATCAAGGCCATGTCTGCTGAGTCTGGATCTGAGAGAGAAGATTGGTCAGATGGCGGCTCCTCTCGACATACGAACACTGTTCACCCTTCCATCCCTTCTTTAACTTACTGGTTCATATGGCAAATTCTTGTTGAGCATGATAAGAAGTCATGCACTGGGTGTTGAACCAAACAGCAGCTGTGCTTAGAAGCTGAGAACACAGCAGTGAACCAGAGACCATCGTGGTGCTCATGTTCTGGTGGGAAGAGAGGTATTTAGCAACTACACAGCTCATTAATTGTCCTGGCGATAAGGGATTCAAAGAAGAGGTACAGAGTGCTATGGGCTAATCTGGTCTGGGAGAATTGGGAAAGGTTTTTAATGGAAGTAAAAATGGCTAAACTGAGGCCTGTAGGAACTAGCTGGGTGAAGAAAAAGTTGGGGTGCAGGGAAGGAAAACATTTTGGGTAGAGAGAGGGGCTGTGAATGCCCTGAGGGGTTTTGAGAACCCGGAAGCTGGGTGTGAGGCAGTTCTGGGGTTCTGGAGGTGCGTAATACTTCAGAGAGGGAAGGGCCTGGGGGCCCTTTGTGGGAGTTTGACCTTGATCCTAAGAGTCGGAGGAGGCCGCTGCCGCCACGAGATCAGAAGCAGGAAACGGACTTGATAATGTTTGCATTTTAAATGTTCTCTTGGGCTACAGTGTGGAGTCACTGGTCCTGGGAAGGGAGGCAGGGAGACGGCGCTTGTGTTTGTGTTCTCCTCTACAAAGAGGGTTCCGGACTTCCTGAGCCAGTTCTGCAGAGGCTAGTGTTATTATTGCCCACATTTCCATGTACTGTGACCCAGCCATTGAGCTGATGTCCTCACAGATACCGCAAGGAGAGAGGTGGGAGTAAATACATACATTACATTGTGTAATTACAACCGACCATGTCCTTAGGCATGGCTGCTTTTTGATAATGGTTTGATATATTCCATAGAATTTGATATATCCTATAGAATTTAAAAGTAGACTATAAAGCCATTCTGTTGTAGGTCTCCAAATTTGTCTATCAAAAGGAGAAACAAATGTTTGTACTTTAAGTATGAGACAGAACCAAAAACTACGCAGCATTTCCAGTCTAGCCAACCAGAACACTGCTGAGACCAAGACTTACTGTTCAGTTTAGTTAAGTTCCTAATTTGGTTTTGAAATGGACTTACCATCTGGATGCTCAAATTCATCAATTTAGGTACCTACTTTGGTGCTATATGGACACAAATAATCTTGTACTCTTGCTCGTGAGTTTTTCTTTAACAGCTAAAGACAATTCAAAATAAATAGGAAAGAAAAAACTCAGATAAAGGATTAAATGACTGGCTTGGTGACCTGGAAATGTACCTTTGGATCATGGACTTGCATCCCATATTTTGTAACTAAGGAGATTTTGGAATGTTTGGGGATACATGGCATAATTATAAAAACAATGACACCTGTGTATTGAATAAAAACACCATGCTAGGTACTTTCTAAGAACCAACTTATTTAATTTTTATATAAACCTTATAATGTAAGTGCTTTCCTTACACTATTTTAACAAGACGAAATGAGGCTTAGAAAGAGTCGTTAATTTTGCTCAAGATCACAGCTAATAATTGGCAGGGTTAGGATTTGGCTTCAGGCCCTAAGTCCAGAGTCAGCATCTAAGCTGTTACTCTGCTTTCTGCTTCTGTGAAAGGCAAAACAAAATCCCACAAATCATTCCTTAGTGTTACCACTAGAAATTTTCCTCATTAGTAAAATGGGGCCAAGTCTGGTAATAAATAAATAATATTTATTTATATTATTTATTTATTTTTTTTACTATTTTTATTATGCCAGTCAATTTCTTAGGTAATGATTGTTTTTTAATTTGCACATTTGTCTTAGGTTAACTGAAAGTTATATAAATGTACTTGGCTTAGATTAGGACTAAAATGTTCTTATAACTATTTTTGTTTCCATATTATGATAGAAACAGAGGAAACTTGGAGATAGCCTTAAACAAACCAAGAGCCTTTGACAATCATTGTAATTGAAGAAATGAGGAGAATTTAGAATTCTGGAGAAATGTGTCCATATAAATGATGATCTAAAATGGTTCGATTTCCACTTAAAATTTTAATTTATTATTGTTTTTTCCCAAATGTTTCTATTATACCTAAAAAAAAAAAAAAAAAAAAAAAATCTGACAGGAGTAAAAGAAAGTTGATTCACAGTTTCCCTGAAAACAAGTGGAAGAGTTCTGAGACCAGAGAACTTGACGTATGGGAAAAGGCACAGACTTTGGAGGCAACTTAGGCCCAGGATCAAATCTTAGCTCTGCCACTTCAAAACTCTGAGCTTGAGCAAATGTCTTGTGCTCTCTGAACTTTTATTTTCTCGTGTATATAATGGGAAAACTTTACCTACCTAATAGGATTCACGTGAAAATGTAATGAGATAGCAATAACATTGTTGCTAATTTGGTTATTTGTTACTATATTAATATATTAGGTAGGCATCACTTATTTCAATCATAAAACAAAACAAAATGCAAAACTGTAAAATATCATTATCTCCATTGTACAGATGAGTGAACTGGGGCTGGGAGAGGCTATGTTATTTGTCCAAGGTCATTTCCTTTGAGGAAAGGAGCTGTGATTCACCTGCATCTGTTCTGACTGCCAAGACCAGGCTCTTCGACTCTATGTGATAAACTGCTTCAGCGCCATTTACAGAACATGGTGCATGAAGCCTGTGCTGAATGTTCTATGCACATTATTTCCTTTAACAATTTGACAAGATGGGCATTATCATCCCCACTTCACAGATCAATCAATTTTCAGGCTGGGAAACATAAGTCATTTGCCCAAGGTTGCAACGGTAGGTGATGGTATCAGTTTCGTTTTGAAAGCTATTCCATTCTGTCTTCCATGACATATGTCGCAGGGCTGGGTCAGAACTTACCATACTGTAGGTGGTGCTGGGGGTTTTTACTGAAATGGTTTCATTGTGTCATCAACCTCTAACACCACAGAATAGCTTGATGATAGAACTGAGACAGTGAGAAGACCCCTCTGGCTATTCCGGACCAGAGGAATTCAGTTCCATCCTTTACTTCTTAAACCCAAAAGTTTTCCTTCCATAATCGTTAATGGTAGCTCAACTTCAGGATTAGAACATCCGATTATAAAGAAGCATGCAAGTCTGACAAATATGGTCAACAAAGTATAGAATGAGTATCAACCATTTATATGTGTTGTGATTCTAGCGCCTCTTGGTGAGACCAAAAGTGAAGACCTGATCCTTGCCTTGGAGAAATGTGCATGCAATGTATTTACCCTCTGCTTCACCCTCCTCCCAAAGGATGACCTACAGCCGTGTTAGAAAACATTGTTTTCAATACAGGATGGATGACCCAGGATGGATGTTCTGGGGTCAGGGTGTTGCTGATGTAGGAGATGCTTTCAGTACGTTATGTTATATCATAAAGATGATCTTCTATTTTGCTGGCCAATTTTATGAGCCTTTATGTGTACCTGGGCTTTAGGAAAGGAAGACTCCACCCTATCTTTTTTGTTGGGGGTAATTGTCCTTACTTGGTAACTGTGAAGTAGAAAATGTGTTGGACTGGGAAACTGGAGACTTGGGTCTTAGTCCCAACCTGTCCCTAACCAGCTCCGGGCCCTGGGACAAATCACTTCCCCTCCTTGGGGCTCAGTTTTGCTAGTGTCAAAATGAAGTGATGACTCAGATGATTTCTAAAGTAATTCTTAGAACTAATGAGAAATTTGAACTTGTTCCTTCCTTCCATGAAGAGTTTCTCTCTGTGGTACGTGGAGGTTGGATCCTTGCTGTGAGTTAGTGGTAAAATATGCACATAATCCGAATCTCCTCGTTTTCCCCTCCTGCTCAAGGGTACCCTAAGCTACTGTCAACACCACTATTGATGTGAGTTGCTCTCCACTGGACTCTGCCTCATATTCTTAATTGTGTAGTCAGGCTGCTTTAAAAGCAAAGTGCTTTTGTCTAAATTCAAGTTTATCAGAAATTATGTCTATCCTCTTTTTATATATGAGTGATGGCTGGATTGTGGCAAGCAAGAATTGCAAATAGAAAGTGAATTTGAAAGGAGGATTGAGCTAGGGATAAGAAAGGCAAAATAACAGGAGCTATTTTATATCATCTCTCAAATTAAACTGATATTTTAGAGGTGAGGTAACAGGCTAACTTAAAATATTGCTCTGAGAGAACGGAGAGTGTATATAAAATTCAAAGCAGAATAAGAAGTTCTTTGGCATACTTTTGTTCATAATAATCAAATTTTGAGTGGAAGAAACAAAATGCATTCAACAACTTAAAAAGAAATATTAAAAATAGTTTCTTTTTACTGGCATTTTTTCATCAGTCAATAGTACTATAGATACTTTATCTTTTGAACAAATTGTTTCTAAAAATGATTATTTTAATTGTTAATGTCTAACAGATGTGGATTTACTGCTGGTCAGGCTCTACACCATGCTATTGGACCTAGAATTCCTTCCATGCCATATTTTTCATGCTTAATTATGTCTCAAAAACTGTTTTTTAAAGAGGACAGACTCCCAAGGCAAAGGACCATTTTGTTCCCTATTTTTCTTAGCACTTGTTTCTGGATTTCAAAAGTGTGTCATTTCAGCACAGATTATGTCTATAAGCACTACATGAATAGAGTTTGATTTGACCAGCCCATTTAATTGAGAACATTTTAATAGTTAGTGGTGATCGCAGGCTTTGATAGATTCAGCAATGGATGGATTGGTCATACAATGTTAAAGTTAGTTTAAATTGCCCTGGATAAGAACACGTAAATTCAGCTAACTGAGAGACATTTAGTGGGTCCTGGTAGGTGAGTTGTTTCTGATCCTGCCAATTTTATAAATGATTTGTAGACAAGAATCAACATGCTGTTTAAAAGCCTATAGACATGACACTGTATTGCAAGATGACATCAATATTACTGAAGGCAGAGAATAAAATAAAAACTGATTTGGAGTTTCTGATGTTATAATTACTGTGGAAACTAAATAAGATTCACCACAGAAAGAAAATAAAAGCTCATAAACTTGTGAGCAAGAAGCACAAGCGTAAGGATTATTGTTGGAAAAGCTAAGAGTCGCTAGCATAAATACTATTGTTGGGGAAATATAAGAAGGACTCAACTAAACATAAATGATTGATGCACCAGGATGGGAACTATAGAAGTAGGAAATAGAGAATCACATTATAATAGCAAAGATCCTTTTGGCACTCGTCTGCTGTTAATTGTTGGTCACAGTCGAATGAAGCATTTGCAACTGCCTGACACTGGGAATTTCTGAGCTCTCTGAAGATTAGTCTTTGAGCCATAAATATGCATGGGGAATACTGCATGGAAAGGATTGCAGGTTCAATACTGTGTGTGTGTGTGTGTGTGTGTCTGTGCATGTGTGCGTGTGTGAATGCTTTTAAGAGAGTGGGTTCTAAAGGTTAGGAGAATATGTTAACATAGCACTTCCTTAAACCTAGATCCTAAGTAAGGTGAGCATTTTTTTTTGAAATATTTTCACCTGATCACGTCAGTCTAGTATAATTGTGTGCAGTCAACAGACAGTAGACTTATATCTATCCTGAATCACATACCAAGGCAGGGTATCAATCATTTTCCCTGAAAACATTAACCATTTAGGTTAAAAACCTCCCTTCACTCTGGCATAAGAACTCACTTAAATGTAAATATTTTCATAGGAATTTTGTGAGGTAGATTTAATTTCTTCTCTAAGAAACTAACTTCTAACTCATATGGGATTTATTATTTATTCCCCAAGCATTTGTTTTAATCATGTATAGTCTATGGTTGCATCCATATGTATGAAGTTAATGGAAGAATTGCAACCATTGTGACCACATGAGAAAGACTGGAGTATCCAGAGTCTTGCATAAATATTTATTGAGTGCTCAACTGCTCATAAAGCCTGCTTTCAATGTGAATAGAGATGCAAAGATAAGTTGCTTAATGATGCTTCTGTACTTTGCATTAGTCAAATCACATCTGGAGAAATGTATATAGTTTTCTGTTTCTTGTTTTAAATGTTTGACCTGGGGGTAAGAAATATGTTACATAAGGGAAATAAAAAGGAATTAATGATGTTAAACCTGAAGAAGAAGAGGCTCAGTGAAAACAAGGCAGTAAAACCTCCAAACCCCATGAGATCAGGGACCAGTTCTGTTTTATTCCCCAAGCTGCTTGCATCCTGGCATAAAATAAATACTCAATAATTATCTCTGGAATGAATTTTTGAGGATAAATCAAATTACAGAGGGATTAGATGTGTTTTGTGCAGTTCAAAGATGCAGAGATGGGGTAAGGATAGAAGTTGTATAGCCACAGATCCTGTCTTAATGTAAGGAAGAATTTTTTTACACTGGCTTGTAAGAGTAGAAGCTGCTCATAAAGTGTTGAGCATATTAAAAGTAGAAATAAATGTTCAACCAAATATGGGGTAGTTATTATTAATATATAGGTTATTTCTTCTTTGGTGGAAGATTTAACTAAATAATTGCTGATACTCCATAATAGTATAATTAAGTTACCTTGACAAATTTTACACAATTATCTTGATAGTTTATAAAAAAAGTATCTACATATTTGTTTCATTTTTTCTTTTCAATACATCTATGAGAAGAAAGCATGATCAGATACATAAAGAATCATAACTTGGTGTAGAGTTTCTGTTAGATTTCTCTTTGCTTGTTTGTTTTTCTGTAAGCAGAGTTGTCATATGTTTAAAATATTGGTTATAAAATGATTTTTGGAAGCCTCATGGTAAACTCAAGTCAAACAACCTACAACAGAAACACAAAAGATAAAAAGCAAGAAATTAAAACACACTAACAGAGAAAATCACTTTTACACAAAGGAAGACAGAAAGGAGGGAAGAAATAAAGGCAGGACAAAACAACCAGAAATCAAATAACGACATGGCAGTAGTAAATCCCTACCTAACAATAATATTTGAATGTAAATGGATTAAACTCTCCAGTCAAAGACAGAGAGTGGCTGAATGGGTGAAAAAACAAGACCTGACTATATGTCGTCTACAAGAAACCCACATCACCTATAAAGATACACATCGACTGAAAATAAAGGGGTGGAAAAAAATATTCCATACAAATGGAAATAAAAAAGAACAGGAATAACTATACTTACAGCATGTAAAATAGACTAGATGACAAAAACTACAAAAAGAGACAAAGAAGGTCATTATATAACAATAAAGGGGTCAATTCAGCAAGCGGATATAACAATTCTAAATATATCTGCACCCAACACTGGAGCGCCCACATATATAAAGTGAATATTATCAGAACTAAAGAGAGAGATAGACCCAAATACGATGATCATTGGAGACTTCAACATCCCACTTCCAGCACTGGACAGATCATCAGACAGAAAATCAACAAAGAAACATTGGACTTAATCTGCACTATAGACCAAATGGACCTAATAGATATTTACAGAATGTTTCATCCAACAGCTGCTGAATATACATTTGTCTCTTCAGCTCCTGGATCATTCTCAAGGGTAGACCATATGCTATGCTACAAAACAAGTCTTTGAAAATTCAAATAAATTGAAATCTTACCAGATATTTTCTCTGGCCACACTGGAATAAAGCTAAAAATCAGTAACAAGAGAAACATCGGAAAATATACAAAGACATGGAAATTAAGGAATATGCTTCTGGATGACCAGTGGGTCAATGAAGAGATTGAGAAGGAAATCAAAAAATTTCTCAAAACAAATGAAAAGGCAAATACAGCATATCAAAACCTATGGGATACAAAAAAAGCCACAATAAGGAAAGTTTATAGCAATAAGTGACTGCATCGAAAAAGTGGAAAACCTTCAAATAAACAACCTAATGATGCTCGTCGAAGAACTAGAAAAACAAGAGTGAACCAAACCCAAGATTAGTAGAAGAAAAGAAATAAAGATCAGAGTAGAAATAAATGAAATTGAAACAAAAAAGAACAAGAAAAAAGATCAATAAAACAAAAGGTGGTGTTTTGAATAGATAAACAAAATTGACACATTTTTAGCCAGGCTGAGGAAAAAAGAGAGAAAACCCACATAAATAAAATCAGAGATTAAAAAGGAGATATTACAACTATACTGCAGGAAAATCAAAGGGTCATTAGAGACTCATATGAGCGACTGTATGCCAATGAGTGGGAAAACCTAGGGCAGCGGCAAAGGGTCAGGGATTCCTCAAGTCCACAAACAAGCTGCAATGGCCAGCAGGCCCCGGAAGAGCGGCGGATGCAGAATGAGGAAAGAACTTGGTGAACTGACCAAATTCTATGTTCTCAAATCTACTTGGTTAAGATCAGACAGAATTGACCTTATTTTCATGATAGAAAAAAAGAAAAACCAGACCTGTTAATAAAATCACTGCATTTTCAACCCACAGCAATTACGTGCCTGTATATAAGCTACAAATCTTTTTCACAATTTTTCTGTGGTAGTTTGATTTCATTTAATAATTTAAATTAATGACCTTCATATTTTATTCCATTATGCTTACCTTAGTAACATTAATCATCAGGATTTCTCAGTTATATGCTTTCCCATTTTTCTATATGAACTTAATATGTAGGAACACATACTGCGTTAAGTGATATATAGGTCAAAGCTCCCTGACCCCAGCTAAAATATGTTAAGTGATCCACATTTGAACAAAACTGCTGAGCCCACAGAATGATGATGATGATGGCAACAACAACCACCGCAAACATTTGAACAGTTATTGTGAGTTATTGTGCTTTTAGAGACCTCAAAAAGATAGATTTTATTCTTATTCCTAATATTAAAATGAAAAACAAAACAAAACAAAACTGAGACATTGAGAAGTTAAGCATCCCAAACAAGGTAACACAGGTACTAAATGGTAGAGGTGGGATTTGAACCTACATCATCCAACTCTAGAGTCCTTGCTCTTATCTACTACCATCTCCCACCCTTCTACAGTCAGAGAATTAAAGCACCAAGAATATGACCTAGCATAGCCCTTGCATTTTGTTGAAAAGAGAACCAGATGGAGCCCCAGAGGAGGGTATGATTTCAAAACACCCAATGACTCCCTATGACAGAGCAGTTTTGTTTTGAACCCCTTTGGCACTAGTGACCCAGTCTATTAGGGCTCTGGCTAAATGATGCTGAGTATCTAGACACATGGATGTAGTGATGATGCGTCTTTCATGCTGTCTCTGACCTTTTCTTCATTGAGAATGAAAACCACCCATACAGCTTAATGTCTATAATTTACAATTATGCTGTCTCCATCAAAATAATTTTACTATTCCAGAAGATGCTTGCCCAGGAATAAAAAGTTATAATGAACTTTATTATTCATGCCAGGAACTTCCTAAAAGACCCATCATTTCTTTAATAGAAAACATCAAATAACAGTTTATCTCTCAAGACTCTTTGAAACCCTCGCCTCAAAATTCTCTCCTTGCTGCTTCCACCAATCCTTAACTATTTTATCATGATACTTACCCAATCCTAGCTAAACCCTCTGCATTCAAAGTCCTATCTTGAACAAAACTTCAAGATCTTAATACATATCCCAACTTTACTTTTCTCCCTTTGAGTTGCTACTAAGGTTGCTGGGGTGTTCTATCTCCCCACACCAAGTAATAAGCTCAGTTTTGTCAGCAGGTGGTTTTGGTGATATTTATCACCTCTCAGGGGGAGGTTGGTCACTTCTTCCAGGAATCTTTTCTTGACAGCTCTTCCCCAACCCCAAAGAAAACAAAAACAGTTAGAACTTGCTCAGATGCTGAACATTCAAAACTTTTTGACATCATTAGTATGTTCACCATTTTTCTTGTCATTATCTAAGTCCAAGAAAAATATTCTCAGTATATAAATACTAGAGGATTCATGATGTGTCAACTCGTTTTCAGACTTAATGCTTGCTCTTTGTTTAAAATTTCCATAAGGCTTCACCAAAAGTCATGCTTTGTTTGCTTAAATGAATTATTGTAGGTAGAAACAGCATAATTTAGTGGGGGAAAAAAGTGAAAAAAAATGAATTTCTTTATCTAAATGTCATCAAGAAAAATTGATATACAAATTAAATTGGCACATTATGGAAATGTTAAATTTTTCTCAAAGATAATTTACTTTTCTGTTGTTTCGTTTTTCATATGTACGATGTTACGAAAAGTGTTTGAAATGTGATGCATAGTTTAAAGAATAATAAAAGAAGCACCCACATACTCTCTGCCCAAGTTAAGAAATAAAATGTTATGAGGCCATCAAATGCCCCTATTTTATGTTTTACCATATATCATCATGGTTTCTAGACATACTTTTTACAAGGATGCTTTTCAAACCTACTGGGCAGTGGCTATGTAAACTTGTTTTTCTAGGAACATCCCTCCAATCTGATTTATGGTAAGCATCTTATCTGTTTAGAAAGGGGGTTGACAATAAATCTTTCAGATGAAAAATCCTGGTAAAACAGAAAAAGCCTCGGTCATTTGCTCAATATAGTGATTTCTTTTTCTTTTTCTCTTCCTTGGTCCATCATGAAATTGTTCTCCTGTGCTTCCTTGCTCCCATGATGATTTGTACCCGTGTCCACACCCCATTCGGAGCCGTCTCTGTGCTATCCTCTCCAGGCTTGGGCAAAGACTGCGTTTTTTCACCATCCTGTCCCCAGCACCCCATAGTGTCTTGTACATAGTATGGGCTTGGTACATGTTGATTAGATGAAGGGCTGGCGTACTCCGAAGAGCTAGTTGAAGAACTAGCGGCCTCTAAGCCTTGAAGAAATCTTTGGTTGTTCTTTAACATTCTCATTCACTCTTTCCTTTCTCACCTGTGCCTTTTCCTACTTTCTCATTGCCTGTCTCTTAGCTATGTGCCCTGACATCACACATAAGCACTTCTCATCCCTACTGGGAGAGTATGGAATTAATAGATCAATAGCCCTGATTTACCATGGCTTCTCTTTATTTTATCACTCTTTGTCATCATTTATTTTCCATTAGAAATTTTTATTAGTTTTTTTATTTCAAAAAGAAATCATATTGTTTATAAGAACTGAAATGGTCCAAAGATATATAAAGAAATATCTTTTTTCCAATTCTACCTTCTTGAACAACTAAGGTTAACAGCTTAGGATATTCCAGTCTTTTACCAATGCTCTCGAAACTACATATAAATCTATCTATCTGCATAGGCACACAGGATATTCCCCAACTTGCCCTGCTGCCCTCAGAAGGAACCGTAGTATACATATTATTCTGCAGCCTTATTTTTTCACTCACTAATACATCATGGTTTGTGGAGGTAAGTCTAACTTTTTTTTAATGACGACTTATATTCTGTAGTATAGTTGTTCCGTGATATATCCAACTATTGTTTCCTTCATGGACATTCTTGTTTTCAGTTCTTTGCTATTTTAAACAGTGCAGTAAATTTGTGCGTGTGTGTGTTTACATTTTCAATTGTTCGCCCCATAAACTGCCAGAAATAACAGAAATAAGAAATTGCCGGGACTTCTTTCCATTTCAGTTCTTCTTCTTATAAGAGTTTCTTTATTCAGGACAAAATAAAATAACCAAGGGAGGAAATGAGGCATTTTAACTCATTTCTAAGATGGCATGGAGTTTTGCTACAGTGTAAGCTGAAACAAGACTTTCATAAAAAAAGTTTCTAATTTTATCTTGTGGTACTGGCCACAACATCAAAGAAAAGTAATCAAAAAATGAAAGCTTTCTGTTCAAGGAAAATATAAATAGAGACCTAGAATGAGTTGGATGACAACTGATTCTTGTTAGAAAAACATAATTTTACTACAAAATAAATGAAACATTTAATGTTCCAATTCCATTTGGGAGCGATGTATGTTTTAAGGCACAATTCCTCTTGCGAATCACAAACTCAAAACTCCTTGGATCTTCAACATATTGGAGGAGAGAGTTCAAACATCCAGCTTCCTCCCACAGCAAGTCTATAATTGGAGTGGAAAGAGTGCAGATAATACACAGCTCTTACCCCACGGAAGGAAAGCCCACAGGGCGTGCAGAGCTGTTTGCACTGTATTCAAAATGTTTGTGTGATAGAAAGGATTCTCAAAACTAGTTTGGAAATTAAAATTTGAAGCAGGATTCATGCTCATGAAAAATACATATAGCATGAACATTTCTTTTAAAAATATTACAGAATTATACCAAACTGCTTTTCCCTCCATGTACACCTCACTTACAAAAATGGCAATCATAATTTTTCATACTTTATTCCTTTAATTTTCAAAGACGATGCCCTTTTTATAAACCCTATTCTACGCTCTACCCTGAGCCTTCAAAGAACAGGATTCCCTCCCTCCCACCCTCCAGCGAAGAGACAGGTGATGACAATGCAGTGTGATGAGTGTTGTAAAGGGGGAAATTCCAGATACCCTGAGAAACAGTCTCTGGCCTGGACTTGCGGTCCTTCTGGAGGCCTCTGGAGCCAGGAAGGGAAGACCATAATGTCTAAACTAAAGAACAAGTCAGAGTTGGGTGAAACACATTTCAGACTGAGGATACATGCTCAAAAATCAGGAAGCAAAAAAGAACACAAATTCATGAAGACATTAAAAGATGTTTGACATGGATTAAAAAGCAGCATGGGATTTTTGCTTCTGCCAATATCGCACAGATTGCAATGTAGAGAATAGGATAGGAGAGAATGGCAAGAACAGAGCCCTGGAGACCAGCTAAGAGGCTACTGCCAATTTTTTAGATGAGATGATAGTGAAGATATAGCAAAAGAAATGGAATCAATTTTTCAAGCTTATGCTGGGAGTTTCATTTATTTGGAAGTAGAACACCTCATAGTCCTGCACTTGGTTTGTGACAATTTATTTTCTCATAAAGTAGAGAAAGCAAGGGGAAGCATTGCTCCTTTGGATTTAATTCTAGTGGGAGAAATGATTGATGCTATAATGATTGCTCCTGTGGAAAGGTCTAGTGTGTTAGCTGAGGGCCAGCCAGCCAAAAAAAGCTAGCTGAGACTCACTGTGCATGCTCAGAAACCTATCCAGAAATACAGAATTTCCTCTATTACTGAATAATTTTGGTTCTAGAAGTTTGTACATAAGTCTGTTTCTTGTTCTTATGTTCAAAATAACACTATATAATGCCATTTGTTGTTGTTGGAGCTCAGAGGTGACACACTTTGGTGTAACCTTTGTTTTTATATAGAGCAATTAATAAGTGTTATATTTGGATACTATCATTTAACAAAAGGGAAATTGGCCAAATGGAGTGTGCCTAGAACTGGGCAACCAGGATGAAAAGGAATGCTAAAGTGCGCCACCCATTAAACTATTTTTGAGCACGGACTGTGAGCGAGACACTGTTTCGGGAGCTGAAGACAGTGGTGAACCAAGCAGACTCAGTTCTGTCCTCAAGAAAGTATACGAGGATCAGTCAAAGAAAGTGGGGCATGGAGAGGAAGTCAAGCATACGATTTGCTGTTGGGTAGAACAGGGAGCCAATTTATTCCGTAAGACTTCAGAAAATAAAATTAGGGCCAATGAGTAGAATCTGGAAGAGCAAGATTCCAACTCGCAAGGAGGAAAAAATTTCTAAAAATTTCCACTGTATACCTGTGAGATAAACTGAATGAGGAGGTGTGGTAGCGGGTTCTCTGTCTTAAGTAACTGGATGCACAGTCGACATGCATTATTTCATTTAAACTGCTCTAGGAGAAAATTACGATAATTAACCCCACTTTAGCTGAGGTCAGAGATCGCTCAGTTAGAACATAGCAGAGCCACAATATGACACACTGTGCTCTTGTCTACTGCAGACCCCCCCTGTACTTTCCCTTTAATAAAAAGCCTACATAAATAGTAGTCAAAAGATTTCTCCAAGTAAAGGAAGGGTGAACTACAGAGCTGTAAGGGTCTTTCTAAACCTCACATTCAACTATTCTAGCTATTTCTAGACTATGAGAAGCATATATTAAAAATATGCTTCTAATGACAAAATCATCAAGACGAAGAGAAGGTTCATTGCTGCAGGGCTTGGGGGATCGGTGGTAGGTGGGTGTGGCTATAAAAGGGATCCTTGTGGGGTTAGAACTCTTCTATATCTTGGTCGCGCTGGTGGTCACAGGCATCTACACAGGATAAAATTGCACAGAACTAAATACATACACGAGTGCATGTAAAACTGGAGAAATCAAAATAAGATAGATAGACGATTAATTTCTGGTTGGGATACTATGTAATTATGCAAGATGTTACTATTGGGGGCGACAACATAAGCGTAGACATGATCTCTCTGTATTATTTCCTGCAACATGTAAATCTACAATTATCTCAAAATGAAAAGTTAGAAATATATGTGATTCAAGAACACAAAAAGGACTGTGTGACCACTTGCTCTTTTTCTTCCTGGTCACCTCTCCTCTGCCCCATAATCCTCCAATGGGGAAAACCAGCAGTTACTGCAGAATGCTTCTCTTCTGTATTCCCAGGCCCACGTCTGACCCAGACATTTATCCCAAATTTCTGTGTACTGGAGAAATTAATAATTTCACTTCAGTGTTCTTATTTGCATTGCCCCACAACACTCAGGAAAGTGCCCTCTGGAAAGCGCATGATGGAGGATGACAAATGGTGCAGTATTTGTTGATTTTAGTAAATGGAACTAAGGAGAAAAGATCTGCATAATCAAACTTTAAAATTCGATTCTTCAGCATTGCATAAATACAGTATTTGGGCAGTAGCTTGAATAATATCTCTAAAGAGGATTGACTCAGTCATCTAACTTTTCAAAGAACAGCCAGAGGAATGTTATATTTATTTTATTCCTCTGAGTATAAAAGTAATGCATCTACCTTATTTTTTAAAAAGAAGTATGAACATCACCTATATCTCCACCACTCAAATACACATACTGCTTTCTCTTCAGTTCTGTTGTTCTTCTTAGTCAGGACACTTTTGATAATAAATGGCAGATACTCATTCAGACCTGGCATGCTTCAGGTACAACTAAATCCTGGGCTCAAATGATGTATTTAGGGCTCATTCTCAGGCTCTCCAGTTCTTGGCTCTGCTTTTGTGTTGGTACCATTCTCAGTCAGGTTCTCCCCTCTTGGTGGCAAGAATAGTTGCAGCAGGTCCAGATTTCTATCTTGCATTTAGACAATCTCAGATAGAATGGAAATTTTCCTTCCTGACAGCTCTAATAAAGGGCCCCAAACTGAGTCTAACGCACTCAGCTGGGCTAAGAGTACATTTCAGAACCCATCACTAACCAAATAATTAAATTGTGCTCATTTTCCATGGTCACAGAAATTAAATTAGGGCAGGGGATGAAGGTGTGGAATCAGAGAGCTTCTACCAATATAATTCTATTATTAGAACTTGGAAGAATGCACACCAAGTAGAGAAAAACAAGATGCTCATTTATCTTTTGTGTGTGTATATGTGTACATACAAACATAAATGTCTATTTTTGCAAATAATGTAAGAATAAAGTTAAAACTTATTTCCCCTCTCCTCTGGATTGTAATCATAAAGAAATCATAAATATCTATATGGAAATGCAAGGAATTCAGAATTGCCAAAACAATCTTGAAAAAGAACAGATTTGGAGGATTCACAAAAGTAAAGACTAGATTACAAAACTAAAGTAACCAAGATAGTATGGTATTTGCGTAAAAATAGAGATATAAATCAGTGGAATAAAATTCAAAGTCCAGACATGCACCCATACATCTATGGTCAACTGATTTTCAACACAGGTTCCCAAGGCACTTCAGTGGGGGAAAGAACCAGTCTTTTCAACAAATGGTGCTGGGACAACTGGATATCAGCAAGTAAAAGGATGAAATTGGACTCCTATCTCACATCATGTACAAAAATTAACCCAAAATAGACCATAGACTTAAATGTAAGAGCTAAAACTATAAAACTCTTAGAAGAAACTATAGGAATAAATCTTCATGACCTTGGATTATGCAAATCTTCCTTAAAACAACAACAAAAGCACAAGCAACAAAAGAAAAAATAAATTGGACTTTATGAAAATTAAAAAAATTTGTGCTTCAAAGGACACTATTAAAAATGTGAAAACATAACCCACAGAGTGGGAAAAGATATTTGCAAATCACATTTCTTACAAGGGTGTAGTGTCCAGAATATAAAAACAATTCTTACTACTCAACCATTAAATGACATGTAACCCAATTAAAAATCCTCAAGGGATTTGAATGGACATTTCTCCAAAGAAGATATTCAAATGGCTCATAAGCACATGAAAAGATGTTCCAGATCATCATTTATTAAGGAAATTAATATCTAAACTAATATGAGTTATCACTTCATACCTGTTAGGATAGCTAAAATTAAAAAGACAAACAATAACAAGTATTGGTGAGAACGGGGAGAAATTGGCACCCTCCTATATTGCTGGTGGGACTGTAAAATGGTGCAGCCACTTTGGAAAACACATTGGCAGTACCTCAAAATGTTACACATAGAGTTACCATATGATTTGGCAATTTTACCTCTAGGTGTATAACCAAGAGAAATTAAAGTATGTTCACACAAAATGTGTACACAATGTTTATAGCAGCATCATTCATAATAGCCAAAAGGTGGAAACGATGCCAATGTCAATCAATAGATGAATGAATAAATCAAATGTGGCACATCAAGATAATGAAATATTATTTGGAAATAAAAAGGAATGAAGTACTGATACATGCTACAACATTGATGAATCTTAAAACCATTATGCTAAGTGAAAGAGTTCAGTCACCAAAGACCACATATTGTATGACACCATTCACATGAAATGTCCAGAATGAGCAATTGCATAGAGATGAAAAATAGATGAGTGATTTCCAGGAGTTGGGAGGAGGAGGAGAAACATGGGAGTGACTGCTAATGGGAAAGCTATTTCCTTTTGGGCTGGTGAAATACTCTAAAATTGGAGAATAGTGATGGTTGCACAACTCTGTGAATATGCCAAAAAACACCCAAATGAACACTTTGAAAGGATGAATTTTATGGACTTATACTGCAATAAAGCTGTTATAACAAAAAAGAAAACATGAGGATCCAAGAACTAAATAATGTTTAAAGGATCGACTTTAATGAGAGCCAAATCACCTAATAACCCCCAAAACATTCCTGATAAAGCTGAACTGGAAACAGGAGATAGACCCGTGATTAAAATGGAAATCTTGTAGCTCCAAATCTCTATTCATGAGCTACTACAATGATGCCAGCACCATTTGTGAATGAATACACCCTCATCACATACCAAATTCTTACATATACCAGATGTATGTCAAGGCTGTTCCAGTAATACACGTGTATCTGTGTAGCTTTTACAATACATGCAAAGTCTGTTAGTGTAGTCCTTCATCTCGCTAGGGTTTTTTTTTTTTTTTATTTTAAAAATAACTTGGTATATAAAGGAAACCATCAACAGGGAAAAATGGACTTTTATAGTAGATGTCTCAGTGGTCATGGAACTTAATTTGTATTTTCTGTGGCATCACTACAGTCATCAATACACTTTGTTGAGGAAGGTAATAAGTGCAGGAGCTCACATTGGAAGACAACAGAGAAACAAGAGCCAAATATATAAGAAGTTAAACTTGTTTTGTTGAATTAATGGGCCAGAATCTTTCATTCCCAGTAAAACTCTTTTGAATATGTTAAAAAACTATTTTCTAAAAAAAGGTAAAATCACAAATTTCATACAGATATGAAATAAAGTTTTGTGTTAAAGATTTTTGTTTAACTCTTTATTAATGAAGAAACCAGTAAGATGATGTGATCAGTTCCAAGGAGAACCCAAAGGGCAGAGATGCCTATATACCAATACAGGAATGTTAGAATAAATTCAAAAATTTTCATCCACAAAACTAGCTTTGGGCAGGGGGAAGGAGGGGGAAGAAGGTTGTCCCACCATTGCACAGAATTCATAGGTATAGAGAAGAATTGTTTTCATTGCTATCCATTACTTGAAATTTACAGACTTGTAAAATATCTCAAAAGTAATAAAAGACCAGCATCACATAACCTGGAAGGGTTAACTATGCTAAACAATGCATAGTCTTCCATTGGAGATGCCCAGTACTTTTTTTTTTTTTTTTGCTTATTCCAAATTTCTTTACGAATGTTTTGTCAATCACTAAATCACCAGGTTTATCTGTCTTTTGCCCTAATTTCCTTGTGGCAAGTATATCACCTTAACAACAACAACCACCAAATATACATAAGCCCACTTTTGCCAAGTTAATATACACTTAGTAATATGAATTATTATAGTTGTGGGGATGATATAGCTTCTCACATGCTGAGATTAAGAACTAGAGTTGGCTGCTAGTGCTGAGAGTACATCAGACATTTACAAAAGAGAAGACTTAAAAAGATCATAAATATGAAAATATTACTGTGCAGTTTGATGTTTTTTGACCTTGAGTCATGAATTATTTGTGGGTCATGAAATCAAAGAGGGTCATGACAAATTTAAGAAAAGGAAATAAAGTGGAGATAGGAAAGTACAGCATACATGGTGAGGTTGAGAACTGTTTCATAAAACTTTAGTTACATTTTATGTGTGGGCACGGACATGCTCTGGGTCACAGCATAAAATACATTTCTACCGTAGGTCAGAGTCCATGGAAAGCCACACTATCGTAGCTGGTACCGAACATGTTAAAGAAGAAAGTCTATTTAGTGTATTTTGCACTGAGCATGAGTCACCACTGAACAAGCACCTCCTCAACATGACATCCATTGTACCGGGATCTGCTGGTTTAGTTAGAACAATTCTCCTGGGCTTTGAATGAATCTCACAGATATAAATTGTTTTTATTGTCATTTTTGCTAAATGCCCTTGATAAAGACTGGAGTCTCCACTGAACACTGGTCAAGGTATGTCACCTTTTCTTTAAAATAAAGGCAACTTTATTTCTCAACTGGGAATAGTGTCAACATAACTAAAAAATTCAAACAAATTCTGAACTTGTTGAACTGCCTTTGTCAAATATTTTATGTTATTTAATATCACATTATGATCATTTCTTCCAATGACTTGTTGATTTTATATATTTTTATACAGAAATGTTTTATAATTCTGGTGGAGTCTGAATAGTTTGAGCTATTTAAAAAAAATCTCTGTTCTACCTAAATTAATGCAGGAGACACTGGCAACTCCGTAGGAGTCCTCTCATCATCTCCATGATTTCCCTCCCCCATTCTGAAAGTAAGCATCTATTCTTCTGATCTGTTGTAAACTGCCACACATACAACTTATTACCCTGCCTTGCAACCAGGTTCCCACTTGTAAATTGCCCTCCCTCCCCCTATAGAAATTCTGGAGCTGCCACTCTCATACATCTTCAGAACTCCAGTGACCCACCATAGAATCGGATCTGCCTTTTCTCACTTTATGGCATCCTTCAAAATATCTTTCAGTTGAGAAATGAAGTTGAAGTGGGTCAACACTTCTTCCTACCATGCCCTGAAGGACAAGACTTTGAAGTCTTTACCCTCAGGTTTTCAAAGGCCAGGCCGGTAATGACAAATACCCATGAGATGTTCTCCATTTTGAAGTCCCTCAGACTGAACAGATCTGAATCTGAATTTTTTCTCTGTCCGTTACAACAGCTGTTTTCTCCTATTGACTTTCCTGTATCTATGAGGATCCCTTGTTTTCCCAGATACCAAGACTCAAAAGTTCAAGATCGTCTTAGACTCCTCCTTCAGTTCTCACCTTCTCCATCCAATCTGTCATGAGAGTTTACATCATTTGGCCAAGTCTAAGTCTGTCTTGCCGAGCTCTAAACCTACTCCACAGTTTCCATTCTCTCCAAGAAGGTATCATGACAGCATCTCTTGATTGATCAACTGATGAGACCAGAAATAAATGCAAAATGACATCATGGTGGGAGTATTTTTCTATGTCTACCGTAAATCTAAGACATAGTTATTAGGAAGAACAATGGCTTTATAATTTTCTGTTATTTAAAAATAAAGATAATCCTCCTTTTCATCATTCTAATATTAAATACCCATTCCGACATTTGAAAAGATTCATTACTTCTGTATGACTGTATTTTGTTTCATTTCATATGTAAATTCCTTTCACAGTCCTGAATGTATGGGGATACTAGCTAAAATTGAACAAAGCCCAAAATTTTGTTTCCTTTTTTTTTTTTTTCAGTAATTCTTCTTTAAATGAGTCACTTTTCATCTTCCTTTTCTACAACTGGAAAATCAATAAATACCTTTTAAGCTACTGAGGGCAAATATAGGTTTCACTTTCCTAATCAGCTAAGGTTGATAATTGCTACCTAGAGTGTGATGTCAGGAAGGATTGTGGGTCACAACCAGGTCCTGCCAGAGAGAGGATGGTGCTCAGGTAGTGTGGTCCTCTTGGATTTGAGAAGGGAACATGATGGCTCGCATGTCCTCCCCAGCTGAAACAAGCGTCAAGGCCAATCTCAAAGTAGACAGAAGAGTTCAGCACTTACAGGCATCACTTGAATGGTGTGTAGTTAAGGATTTGGGCACAAAAATAGCTATCCTGTCACAATGCTGAAATTCCAGGATTAACACCTCATGAAGATTTTGTGAGGCCTTTTCCTATTAAAAACGTTTTTGAAGACTGTCACTATTAAAAAAAAAGTACTACCTCTATTGCCCTTATTCTGAGAAAGAATCAACAGACATCTAAGGAGGAACTAATCTATCAGATTGCTTTTCAACCTTCAGCGCAAATGAAAGAAGTTGTCTTTGTAATGATATATGAGATACCCTTATTAGAAGGAGAAAGTAATAACCAGAAAGACACAACCATGAGTAGGCAGAAGAGAACAGAAACAGGAATTGATTGGCAACAAGGATATTTTTTGTGTTCTCAAAACATAACTCTCCCACCCCCTCAAAAAACTGAAAAAGATAACCAAAAAAAAGTAAAAGAAAAAACTAATAAAACCAAACAAATAAAAAAGAAAGAAAAATAAACTGAACATTGGTAAGACTCATCCCCAATACCCTCTAAAAAGGCTCCAACTCCTTCTTGTCCTTCACCCCTTATTAGGGGAGCAGCAGGCATATGGAAGAAGCACCCACAGCTTGCTGAATTCTGTTCTAGATAGAGACGGCTTTGCATCTGCTGAAAGCAAACAGGCATTCAGGCCCTTCAGACTGTGGTGGTGAAAGCAGCAACAATGAATACCACGGCAACCACCTGAGTGTGTACCATGTCTCAGTTCCGCTCTGAAATGTGCACACATACTGGATCTCCTTTGGTCCTCATCCGATCCGTGAAGTATCATTCTTATTATCTCCAATTTGCAGCCAGACTTCAAGACACACAATGAGCAAATGACAGAGCCAGAAGTTGAACCCAAGTCTTTCTTAGGCCAAAGTTATTCTCACCTCCCTCCCTTCCCCTGTTCTCTTCCAGCTCCTTGTTGCATGTTTGCACATGCAGGAAGTTTGAGAAAGAAGAGTTAAAACTCCATAGCACGAAAAGTGATTTTCGTATTGTTTATACCTAAATGAAACCCTCTGGACTAAAATTCTCTCATGTCCACACTGTGTGTGGATATATAAGTTATCTCAAAATAGGGTTCAGGTGACATTTACATAGTAACATTAACCCTGAATGTCTCAGTGGGAAAAATCTGGTTAAGTGATGCTAATATTCATGTTGGCACAGGATAATATGGGGAAACCAAAGGAAACTTCTTTTGGTTTGTGTACCTTGTATAAACAGATGTTTCCAACTTTACTTTGCCTACATTTACCAAACACATACATGAGACCTAATTAAACTGAAATTCCATGGAAAGCCTTTCAAAGCCCCTTGTTTATTCATCCAGCATAAACACCGTAAATGAATAAAATATAGTGTATTAAACAATTTAAATACAGGATCATAGTTCCTTAAATTTAAGCAATGCAGTATTATAGTTGCACTGGTTGACCAATACAGAAAAGTACACAGTATAAAACGCCCATGTGTTCTCACCCCAGAATTAATTAATAGTAACATTTTGTAATATGTGCTCCTAAAATTATTTTTAAGGCAAAGTAAAACATCATAGACAAAGATGAAATATCTTTGTATTCCTCCCCAGACACATCCTTCCCGTCCTTTCCCTCTCCAGAGACAGATTCTCCTTGGAATTTGGTGAGTATCCTTCTAATCTATTCTTATATCTTGCTTGTTAGCCAGAAACAAAATATTGTACTCCTATTCATGAGTTTAACTTTTACAGAAATGGCCTATTTCATATTGTACATTCTATTATTTACATTTTTTTTTACTAAATGTGGTATCTATCCAATTTAATACATATATGCTGTTGTCCCCAACCCCGAGGCCGTAGATGGGTTCGTGACCTATTAGGAACCGGGCCGCACAGCAGGAGGTGAGCGGTGGGCTAGCGAGCGAACCTTCATCTGTATTTGCAGCTGCTCCCCATCTCGCGTCACCGCCTGAGCTCTGCCTACTGTCCGATCGGCGGTGGCGTTAGATTCTGCATTACGGTGAGTTGTATAATTATTTCATTATATATTACAATGTAATGATAATAGAAATAAAGTGTGCAATAAATGTAATGCACTTGAATCATTCTAAAACCATCCTCTTCCTCCTCCAGTCCGTGGAAAAATCGTCTTCCATGAAACTGGTTCTTGGTGCCAAAAGGGTTGGGGACTGCAGCATATATGTGTATCTATTTGTTAACTGCTACATAATATTCCATTTTATAACTACATTAGAGTTTATCCATACTTTATCAATGACATTTAGTACTCTCCAGCGCCCTTCTTTTTCCTATTACAAAATACTTCTTGTGTACATGTGCATGTGTTTTTCTAGCTTATACACCTGAGAGTGAAATTGCTGGGTTGTAGGCGTTTGCATTTTCAACTTTACTAGATAACTGCCAAATTGCTCTCCAAAGTGATTGTACCATATTACACTCCCACCAGCACTGTACCAGAGTTCCCATTTCTAATAGACTTTCAAAGACTTCAAATTATCTGACTTTTGAATTTAGGAGCTCTTATTTTAATTTCTTATTTTGCCAGCCCTTAGGCTGTATACAAGGTATACCACAGAAGCTCTCGGCATGTGTTTTTAGTATTATTAATAAAAGGCACACACAAGCATCACCAATATCTTAAAGTCACATTTATAGCAGGTACATATTAGATATATTTGGTTGCAAGACAATTTAATAGAACAAAATAAGTATTTCTTTTTGAGATTTATTGAATCAAGCAATCACTAGGTAATCCACACAGACTTGAAAAAGTATAATTGCTATTTTACATTAGTTTTCTTTGCTTGCAATATCAACCACTTTTTTTTTTTTTTTTTTTTTTTTACCAGTACTTGACACCACACTGACATTGATTGATTCTGTTTTATTTGCAATTAGAAAATCTTTGCTTGGTACAGAGGCACAGCAACTATTTCATCTAACAACCTCAGAGGGATTGTATTAGTGTTATAGTATTATAGTTACTACTCACAGCCTTGCAAAAGTTTTTTTATATAAAACTAAAATGTCAAGCCCAAGGAAAGAAAAAGAGGGTGAAAGGAAGAGATAGAAAAAGGGATGTTATAAAATAGACTTTCCCTCTTTAAATGTAGCATTTAAAATCAATCCTTTCCATTATATCTAGTTGTTATGATGAAATATATGATAGCATCTCAGCTAATCATAACGTCGAGCAGCTGATCCATAAAACCGTACTTCTGTGGTTTGATATTGATTCCACTTTTCCTTTTCCTTTAGACATATGAATGGGTCTACAAGTTCATAAAAGGGAGAAAGAAACAAATGCATAGCGTTTACAGGTGTCATTCAAAAAACAAATGTGATACTTAGAAACTTAAGTAAGGAAGAAGAAATATCATGACTGTTTTCTTCCTTTCTTTTTCCTTTTTGTGGATGCGAGAATGACGGGAGGCTGAAAAACCCAAGAGTTTATGCACAGTGGAATTTTAGAGATTCAGGGGCTATTGGAGAACATCCAGTCTAAAGCTGTCATTTTACAGTAGGAAAAATTGCGGCATTAAAATAAGTTGTCCAAGGCACACTTTCCCCTTCATTACGCTGGCTCTTTTTGTTTTCTGCATGGGAGAAGTCACTTCTCCTTTCATGATGAAATGTCTGAACTTGGTTGGCTTCAATTACTTACTCTTCGGATGTTCACACTCAAACCCACCACATTGATGCATCATTAAATTTTCCTCCCAAACAGCATTATTGGAAGAGGAAAGTGAGCATACCCCCTGGGAAAAGTTTTCAATTTTATCTTGAGAATCCACATGAATTTTGCACTTCATTTTATGATAAAACTGGGCTTGTTTTAATTTCAAAACACTACATCTCCAAGTAAAATCTGTGCTCCAGGAAGACATGTTGTGTCTGTCCTTTTATTTGACAAATATTTATTGAGAACCTCTTATCTGCTGAGAAAACAGCACAGGTCACTGCTCCTCTTGGCATTGACAGTCTATCACAAAACACATAATTACAAATAATTAAACAAAGAAGTGGAAGGTGTTAATGGTGTGTCTAGAAAGGAGAACCAAAGTATCCCAAACGATTAGGAAAAGTGATGTTTAAGCAAAAGCATGAGTAGGAGGTATCTTTGAATACTGCCTGGCTCATAGTCATTAAAGCGAGAGAATCATAAAATAATTTTGCACTTTGGTCTTTGCCAAACGATGAATTATAAATGCTTTTGTAATGCATTGTACTTTTGTTTTTTCTGCATATAATGTAACACAAACCAAAAATATACTGTTTAAGTTATTTGTTGTTCTGGATTTTTGGTCCCTTTTCCTCCCCATTAGCACATTAGTTGCTCATGTGTGAGTTTATCAATCCTGGTACATGCAAATGTTGAGGGTGATCTTAGATTTTAAGATAGGCAGGGAAATAACCGAGAAAAAAAAATGTCAAGGATACCTTTGAAAAATATATCATAATTACCTAAGCAACAAACCAACCTCTGGAATACTGACTTCTAATTCTAATTCCACCAGGCTCTTCCATCCTCTTCCCTCCTTTCTCCCTCTCCATGAAATGGGGATGGGACAAGAGAGTTGCCTAGTATTTAACTTTCTTAGGTACAGATTTTGCTTGGCTCTTTTGTCCTGTTATACTATTTAGTTAAGGAGACCAAGTTTTAAACTAATGATGAAGATTGTTTGTTTGCTAAAGGTCCTGGTTTTTCATTGTTTTAAGAAAATGAGTTAAGGATGATGAATAAACATGGATGCCAATTAGTGAATTCTGCGCTGGGTCCTCACATAGAACCAGATGGCCTAGTGATGAATGTAAATAGATAATTTATTTCATTTGGAGATGTGAAAGTTGAATAAAGAATTAGATATTTGTCATTAAAGTGCATTTACCAAAGTGTTTTAATTTAATACATTAAAATAAATGCAGGCTGAAGTTAAGGAACTAATTATTTTTGTTCAGCTGGGGATAAATTCAAAAGCCTCTTAGGATTTGCAGTCTGCAATCTGTCTGTTATAAACTGAATGTTTGTGTTCCCCCTAAATTCACGTGTTGAAGCTCTGACTTCCAGTGTGCTGGCATTTGGAATTAGGGCCTTTGGGAGGTAATTATATTTAGATGAGGTCAAGAGTGTGAGGCCCTCATGCTGGGATTAGTGTCCTCATAAGAAAGGGAGGAGACCAGAGCTCTCTCTGTTTCTGCCATGTGAGGGCACAGTGAGAAGGTGGCTATCTGCAAGCCAGGAAGAGAGCCCTCACCATAAACCAAATCTGCCAGCACCTTGACCTTGGATGTCCCAATTTCCAGAATTGTGAGAAATAAATGTCTGTTGGTTAAGCCACCCAGTCTATGATATTTTGTTGTAGCAGCCCAAATTGACTAAGACACTACCTATTTATTTTTTTCTTTTCTTCAAAAAGTTATACTTAAAATAACTATAATTAGTAGATATTTATGTTGGTTTGCAGAACAATTTGGCTTTCTGAAAATTTTGCACATACAACTAAGGGAAAACAGCATGCCATTGTTTTTGATAGGATTACTTCATGCTTTAGTAAAAGTTATAGATTAATTTATCACTGAAAATGACAGGTTTCTGCCCCACTGAACATTGAACAGTGCTTCCTGATTTGCATACCAATGTATTTCAACTTTTTGCACACTTGGTAAATACCTATCATATTGGTAGAGAGATTTTAGCCAGGTAGCAAAGAAGGAAACCATATTCTTCAACAATGACTCATACAGTACCATGCCAATGTATTTAATATAAAATCGTATTTGGTACAAAAAACAAGGAAGAGTTAGAATTTCTTATAAATGATTTTGTATAAAATATTTCACCGAAAACTCTAACGGTGTGGGAAATTTTCTTGTGCTATAGATAGAAGGAAAGTTTGCATATAAATATTTTAATATAACAAAGATGAAAATTATGATACCTAAGCAATGTCAAATAATCACCTTAACTCTAGATCAATCATTCAGAATGCTTTAATAACAACAATAATGCTAGTACAGAAATGATAAAAGGGGTAGAGGTATTATAAATTTACCATTTTGTCCCTAGGCAAATCTGTGGTCCTGATAATACCACATCCGGGTATGGCTTCCTCTAAGGGATGTGAGAAATCATTATTTATACATCTGAATAATAGCAAAATAAACCTTGCCCAGAAGGTTGGCAAAAATTTAAAAGATACTATTTATTAAAGTTTCTGTGAATCTATCTATCAATGTTCTTAGTTGCAGACAACAGAATTTATTTTAGCTAATTTAAACAAAAATGAGACAATAATTTAAACAAAAATTTAAACAAAAATGAATCTATCTATCAGTGTTCTTAGTTGCAGACAACAGAATTTATTATAGCTAATTGAAACAAAAATTTAAACATTAAAAAATATTTGGTGCTCAGAGAATTAGGAAAGTTTGAGAAACATGCTATAGGCTAAGTGTTCCAGAATACCTCTCAGAACACTTCAGAACTGCCCTGATGAGGAGCTGCTGCCATCTGGGAACATGCTGTCTCTGCCACCTCCAGCACCAACTGGAGAAAGGGCGTCCTGTGCCTAGCCACTTCTCTCATGTAATTCCTTTCTGACCAAAGTTTCATGTGAGTGATTATAATTGGTGGTTTCCTATATGCAGAGGAAACTGAAAAACGCAGTTTTTCGAATTTTCCCTTGGAAAGGAGGAACTCAAATGGGTAGAATTATCAAAACATAGAAAAGGTGTCCAATATTTTTGAGTACCCTGAAAGACCAATGTCCTCTTCAATAAAAATATTAGGAAATGGGTACTCTCATGTAATACTGCTAGGAGTAGCAAGTGGGGAAGGATTTCAAATTGGATTGAAAGAAAATTTGGTGGTGCCACTGACGATTTTATTTATTTATTTTCATTTTTTTAATTTCAAAATATTAAGGGGATACAAATTTTTTTTTACATGGATAGCTTTTATAATGCTTAAGTCAGGGGACATTATGTCCATCACTTGAATAGTGTTCATTGTACCTGCTAGGTAGGTTTTTGACCCTCCCCTTCTCTCCCCTCCCCCTTGACTTTTACTTCTCTCTGTGCCCATGTGTGCCCATCAATTAGTTCCAAATTATTGGAGAGTACATGTGGTGTTTGTTTTCCCATTCTTGAGATACTTCACTTAGGATAATGGTCTCCAGTTCCTTCTAAATTGCTGCAAAAGACATTCATTCATTTCTTTTTATGGCTGAGTAGTACTCCATGGTAGTACTTAAGCAAAGTAGTACTTAAGCAAAAAGAACAAATCTGGAGGCATCATGTTACTAGACAATTTTATTTTATTTCATTTATTTGTTTTTTGAGATGGGGTCTTGCTCTGTTGCCTGGGCGGAGAGTACAGTGGCATCATTATAGCTCACTGCAACCTCAAACTCCTGGTCTTAAGACATCCTTCCGCCTCAGCCTCCTGAGTAGCTCAGACTACAGTTGCAGGCCACTATACCTAGCTATTTTTTTTTTTTTTTTTTAGAGATGGTGTCTCACTATGTTGCCCAGGCTGGTCTAGAGCTACTAGCCTCAAGTGATCTACTTTGGCTTGCCAAAGTGCTAGGATTACAGGCATGAGCTACCATGCCTGGCTGCCAATGACAGTTTTAAATGCATATTCACTGTGATTAGCTCTTTCACTTCTATAAATCTATCCCGTAAAAATAATTATATATGTATAAAAAATACATGTATAAAGATGTTTGCTTAGGACTTAGGTATTATTTATAACATTAGAAATAGTCAACATTAATTAAGGGCTTACTGTATGCTCTAAGCGTTTTACATGTTCTACCTACTTAAGCCATACTCAAACCTATGAGGTAAGTAAAATTATCATTCCTATTTTACTATGAGGGAACAAAGGCCCAAAGGCGTTACGTAACTTGCCTATGGTCACACAACCAGTAAGTAGTAAGATGATTCTAATTATCCATCAGTATGAAAAGGCTCAATACATCGTTGTTTATCCAACCCAGGGAACCAAGCCATAGTTATTAGGTCATTAAATATAAAATGTCCAATTTCAAATTTAAAGTGTAGTTAATTATATTTTAAACAAGAAGTAGTACAATTAATCAAAGTATGAACCTAAACTATCGACACAGTTTTGCCATCTTAACAGGAGCTTGTTTATGCCAGCAGCGAAGAAGCCTGGAGAGCTAGTGGCGATAAAATCACAAAAGGCGTTTTCCACAGCCTGTTGAGAATTGGATATTTTTCCTTGCAAGAAGTGGTCCAAAGCCTGGAAGAAGTGGGAGTCAGTTGGTGCAAGGTCTGGTGAATATGGTGGATGACAGAGAGTTTCCAAGTCCAGCCTCTGTAGTTTGAGCAGCGTTGTTTGTGTGACATGTGGTAGAACATTGTCTTGTAAGAGAATTGGCCTGTCTCTATTGACCGATCTTGGGTGCTTAATTGCAAGCATCCTCATCATTTCATCCAATTAGTTGCATTAGACTACTAATTAGTTGTAATCGATTGACCAACTTTCATGAAGTTGTACTGGATAATACCGGTGCTGGACCACCAAACAGACACCATTCGCTTTTTGTGATGAATATTTGATTTTGGATTGCATTTTGTCACTTCATCTTTATCCAACCACTGTGCTGAACACTTTTCGATTGTCAAAAAAAATTCATTTTCATCACACATAACAATATGGTATAGAAATGGTTCACCTTTATGCCATGACAACAAAGAAAGGCAAGCTTTGAGATGATTTCTCTTCTGACGCTTATTTAATTCAGGCAGAACCCATATATCTAGCTTCTTTATCTTGCTGATTTGTTTCAAATTTTCCAATATTGTTGGAATAGTAACGTCAAACCTTGCTGCTAATTCATGCATAGGTTAAGATGGATTCGCTTCCACTATAACTTTCAGCTTATCATTATCCATCTTGGTCTCAGGTCGCCCATGTGGCTCATTTTCAAGATTAAAATCAACAGAACAGAACTTTTTAAACCATCGATGTACTGTGTGTTCATTAGCCACAACCTTTTCAAATGCTTCATTGATATTTTGAGCTGTCTGAGCAGCATGGGTCCCACAACGAAACTCATACTCAAAAGTAATATGAATTTTTGACTTATCCATGGTTTCACAAAAATTGTTTTAAAAATTTTTTTGAAAGATAATCACAGGCCAAAACATGCATTTGAAAGACTGAGGATGTACCCTCACAAAACACATAAAACAAGAAGTGTCAAAGTGAAATGTCAGTGATTTCACCTGTCAGACTTAGTACTTAAGGAAATCAGACATTTCATACTTAATAACCTAAAATTAAAAAGAATAAGGTAAAATAATTTATGGTGACATGAATAGATCACCAAGACATCATTACATGAAAAAAGGAAGTATGACCCCAACTATACAAAAAATAAATGTGTGCATGTGCATACGTATGTGGGTGAATACATATAAAGGAAGAAGGAAAAGGTTCCCCAAACCTCTGACAGTAATTCATTTCCTCCGTTGATAGAGGAAATGAAGGCAGACGTTCATGTTTTGTTCTCTATGTTTCTGAATCCAATTTTTATATGGAAATACATTTTCCTATTTCATGTGTAAAATCATTTAAGAAACAAATTCTAAAGTTTGAATTCCTGTAAGGAAAAATTCTCGCTTTGGAGCCTCTCCACTTAAAAATGTCCTTGAGGTCAATTTGAGGGGAAAATTCAGAAGTCTGGAGATTTAAGCATTCCTGACTTAAAGTTGCTCATCATTCACACCTATGCTGGGTGTAAACAGTTTTATTTTAATTTTATTTTAATTTTAATGTCGTTTGTAAATTATGTCACATGGCTTGGGAGCTTCTCTAATGTTTGTGAAGAGAAATATCTAGATTCTAAGGTCTTTGTCCCTGAAGGAAGTATCTATAGTGGAATGTCACCTCTTTTCACAATAGCCTGAACTAGTTCCTTTGTGAGTTAATCTTGGTAAAGCAGTTCCCCACAACTTCTGCATTTGGGTTGCACTGAGAAAGGAGACAGCAAGCACACTGATATATTCCAGCCTGGTCCCATTGACTGCTAAGGTTCTAAACTGCAGCCTGGCCCCTTGACTGAGAACAGCCTATACTGCCATGCACCATGAGTGACCAGGAGGGGTACCCCTAAGGGGGTCGCTGACTCTACATAAGGTCACCTGGTCCACAGGGACCAGGGTCTCGGTGAAATAGAACCAGATCCTCACTCATCTCCTTTTATCACCACCTTTTTTCATTACTACACCAAAATAGGACATAAGAATTACCTCGGGAGCTTCCTGGACACCATTCCCCAGAGACTGTGGTTCAGTAGGTCTAGGGTGGAGCCCTAGGATTCTGCATCATTAATAGGCTTCCATAATGTTGTAGGCAGAATAATGTCTCCCCTCAAAAAAAAAAAAAGAAAAAAGATGTCCACTATATAATCTCTGGAATTTATGAATATGTTGCTTTACATGACAAAAGGAATTTTGTATTAATATATATGATTAAATTAAGAATCTTAAAATGGGGGGATTTTACTGGCTTATTTGGATGGGCCTGATATAATCACAGCATCCTTAAATGTGGAAGAAGGAAACAGAAGAGTCAGCATCAGAGTGACGTGACGTGAGATGACTGGACTGGCTGTCTGGCTTTGAAGATGGAAGGAGCCACAAGCCAAGGCATGCAAGCCACCCTAGAAGCTGGAAAAGACAAAAAAATGATTCTCCCCTAGAGCTTCCAGAAAAGAACACAGGTCTGCCCATACTTTGATTTTAGCCCAATGAGATCCATTTAAGACTTCTGACCCTAGAACTCTGAGATTATAAATCTGTGTTGTTTTAAAACACTAAATTTGTGGCAATTTGTTATAGCAGCAATATAGGAAATTAATACACATGAATTTCTGATGAAGGTCCTCTGTTCTCTTCCCTCTCTGCACTCATTCTCTCTGTCAATTCTTCCAATATCGCGGCTTTAAGTGCCATCTTTACGCCAAAGATATCCCACTTTAAGCTGTTTGTTGAATCTCACTCTTAAACTCCAGACTCACATATCCAACTGCCTACTCCACATCTCCATCTGGTAGACATCTCAAGCTTGACCTGTTCCAAACCGAAGCTACTAATGTACGCCATCTCTCCCTCCCAAATCTCCATTCACAGACTTCCCATCTCAGTGGAAGGCATCTCCATTTTGTGTTTTAGGACAAAATCATGGGATCATCTTTGACAACAATTTTTTTCTTCTCTCATATCCCATGTTTAATCTACCACCAAATTGCATTGATAGTATTTCCATACTATCCTGAGAATTCAACTACTTCTATTCACCTATGTATCGCCCTAGCTGAGTCATCATCAATTGGATTACTGGGTTACTGCAGTGGCCTCCACACTGGTCCTCCTGCTCCCATCTGGCCCTTCATAGTCTATTCTCAACCCAGAACCTGGAGTCATGCTTTAGAACACATCAGATTTCTCAACCCTTCACTCAAAACCCACCATTAGTGCCTCATTTCACTTGCAAGTCTCAAGTCCTGAATGATCTGGCCCCACCTTGCCATTACCTCCCTGATATCATGTCCTCCTACTCCCACCTTGCTCCCTCCATCTCAGCCATGCTGCTTTTGCCTCAGGACTGCTCTCCCTTTCCCTGGAATGCCTCTCCTAGAGACATGTGTACTTCTGTCATGTCCTGTGGTTGAATTCCACCTTCGCAGTGAAGCCTACCCCGCTGACATTGAAAATTGCAGCCCTCACCCCACACCCCTGGCACTCTTGTTCTCCTTCTCCGGCTCTATTTCTAATAAACAATATTATTTACTTATTTATTATGTATACCCTTTGTTTTTTTTTTTATCTCTCCCTACAAATGTAAGCTCCATGTGTGCAGGGGTTTTGACTGTTTGTTCCATCGACGTATCTTATGCTCGCATTGGAGTGTCTATAAGGGGCTACATAGATAGCTGTCAAGTTTGTTGAAATAGGGCCACAGACCACTCTTTGAGAAATAGAATTAAATGTGTGCCACAAGATGTATTTATCACATCATCATGGTGGCATTAGAATACTATTCTTAATAACTGGTGCTATTTTGAATGTCAGAATTGTGTTCTCTGAACAAATCATTTCTCTTTAATTTGTGACTTTGGCATCACAAAGTCTCCACCTCTTGTACAAAACATTCTTTCCTGCTAAAAGGTCAACTTACTTTTGATGGTTTAATGAAGCATTTTAATGTGTGGACCACACAGAGCTCTCTCAGGAATTGTCATCAGTACATTTTGTTACCTGGACCCACCCTGAAAGTAAAATTATGGGTATAAGAAAATACTTCGGGCTTTAATCACAGTGTTTCTAGACTTACACCTAAAACTGAAGAAAACTATCCAATTGAGATAAATGTCTTGGAAACTAATTTCACGTATCTTTGGAGATCAGTCATATGTGTTCCAAATATGTAACTGAATCTGTATCTCAACTGACAGAGTAACCAAATCATTAAAATTTGCCAGGTTGCCTTTCTTTTCTAAATAGTCCACCTTGGTTTTCTCTAATTAAATAAATTGGCACCATAAAAACAAAACCTTTACTAACCTTTGCTCTATAGAGGGACAACCTTTGATTCCTCCCAGGGTGTTTTAGAATGAGGCAATGACCGGTGGCAGGAATCCTTTACAGAAAGGGTGATTATACCTTTGTCACCTTGCATTTGAGCTCTGCAAAACGACTGCTGTGACACATATTTATTGTGGTCTGTCTTGCCTCGGCATTTTATACACTCCCTTCCTCTTCTTTTTATCTTTCAAGTCTGAACTCAAGAGCCAACTTCTGTTACCTTCATCCTCTTCATCCCATAGCTTCCTTGCCTTTCTACATTGTAACCATCTCAGCCTTTACCCTCCTGTGCTGTAATCACCTGCTCCCTTGAATGTTCCCTACTGGGCCATGTCTTTCCTTTGTCTGTCCTTGTTTCTAGCATGGTATATGTCCCATAGTTCTTAGTGGGCATTTGGCAATAACTTCTTTGGTTGACTGATGGATGGCTGGCTGGAAGAAAAGCATTTTTGGGGGTTGGGCCATCAACGGATAGAGAAACTTTTACACATCTGGATACCTGGACGTCAGATAAGAGAGAATCACTCTAATTCCTATAAAACTTTATAATAATTATGCCTTTCCTGAAATGAGACATGAGAGAAAAATTAATCTTAATGAGATCTCTATTCAAAGAAAAACTCATTTTATACGTGGAGTAACTGAAGCTGAAAGAAGTTATAGAGTTTTTCTAGTTACATACAGCTATTGAATCACTTGCAAAAGGAGCACAAGTTTGGGCCTAGCACTCTACGCATAGCATGCTGCCTTAGGTAGCACTATTAGAAAAATGTAGCCTTAAGAGGGAAATTATATAGGCCATACTAAAAACCTCCCTCACCAATTGTCCCCATATCATGTGCCAGGCATGGCACCTACATCACCTTCCTTCACCTTACCAATCCCCTGTAGAAGACCAATGTGAACAGAGGCAAAGCAATGTGCCCTAGATCACACAGCTACCAGGGTCACACAGCTAGGTCACAAATCCAGGTGGTAGACTTGGAATACAACCTCAGGTTTTTCCGACTCTGACCTGGGAGCCTTCCATAATAACATGCTTCTTCCAGTAGACAGAGAAATCACCAAAGCTCTGGCTGTAAAAGAGCATGATTTGAATCACCAGTCATAAATCAGAACAGAAGTTTTCTACTGGACATGAAAACCTAGATAGATATAATTACAATTGTATAAAAGAACTCAGGATATGGTTTCTGCAAAGACCACTGGTTAATGTAACTAGTAGCAACTCCAGCTTATCCATAGAAGGGTTTCGTTGGTCTGCAGATAGACGTTTCTTTCAGCCTAGTAGGGAATTAATTGACTCTCTTTTTCTCTTCACAACCTCGCCACCACTTTTTCCCAATTGTATGAAAAAGAGAACCATCGAGGAAGAATAACAATAGAACTTTCACTCACTGAACATGTCTGGTGCTGAGTGCTTCCTGGCCAGTATCTCACTCAATCCTATTAACTCTAGGAAGTAAATATCCCCATTTTACAGGTGAGGAAATGCAGGGTAAGTTCATTCCCCTGAGGTTGCGCAGATAGTGACGAGCAGTCCCTGGGTTTGAACCATCTCCTCCTGGCCCTGAGGTGCATTCTTTTAACCACTATCCTTTACCTCTACCTTGAAGTGGGCAGCTAAGCAAATATAAGCAACCACAAACGAATGCCACTTTTAGATTGCTGGCATATTTAAACCAGTGTCTATCACACCTTATATAATTCCTCTTTAGAAAGGGAGTGTAGGTTGTATGGAGTGGACGGTGGACTTTGTTTTGCGCACTTTGACAAGAGGAAAGAAATCTTAGCCTCTGTTTGTATTTCTCTCTCCTGCAAGTGAGAACTGCTCCTCTAGGGGAAGCCATCTTTTAAGGAGAGGAAATATTTAAAAAGAAATCAACTTCCAAATGGCAATCAATTGATTTAGGGCTGGGCAAGAAGCAATGGACCATCTCCCCTTGGTATCCTGGAACTAATTACTTCCCACCTCTCTGCAGACTCATTGATTTCTCTGGCATAACCTGAATTGATGGAATAAACTGATGAGTTCAGTCTCTAAACTCAATAAATATCATAGGTTGTTCCATTATCCATCTATTCAACTAGTATTTGTTGAGCATGTACCATGTGTCTGCCTCTGAATTGGGTTTTTAAGAGAAAGGAAAAGAAACAAACAAAATTCCTTGGATTTTGCTCCCATGAAGCTTACTGTTGAGTGAAGAAATCCATTTATTAATCAAAGAATCACACTGACAAACACATACTAACAAATTGTGATGCAGAGCTCTGAAGGAAAGGACTAGAGTGATATGATACCATGTAGGAACATAACAGGCCTAGACTTGGGGGTCAAGGAAGGCTTCACTGCAAAAGTGAAGCTTGAGCTGAGTTGCGAACCTGGTGGAGCCTAGATGGCTCCATGGAGCACGGACAGCATGTGCTAAGGCCACACAGCAGGAGGCAGCATGGCATATCTAAGGAACACAAGGATGAGATGGGAAGGAATTGGGCCACCTGGGCAGCCCTTACGGCCTTCATCATGGACTCTGGTCACTTTCCCCAGAGCCTTGTATAGGCCTTGAAGATTTAATGTAGGGATTGGGGAAGAAACAGCATATATATCTGGGGCCTTCAGGGACTT
>RJWJ010007668.1:0-56515 GCA_004363605.1 Indri indri | reverse complement strand
AAAGGGGAACTGAGGCACAGCCTTGCACCGGCTGCCTGCTGAAGTCAAGGTTAGGAGGACAGCCAGACAGGCAGAGACAGAGGGTGGTGTCAAGGGAAATAAATACAGCGCAATAATCCAGCAAAGTGCCCTCATGACTTGAAAATGAGCCGGACGTGCTGCAGCACTCGGAGTTTGCGCCTTACTGAAGCCAGAGTAATGCTGTTAACGTTGGGCAGAGGGCACAGCGGGGTCCTGCACCTTGTGTGTGCGGGTGGCACTGGCTTCCCTGTGTCTAGCTCAGGCTTCATGGCAACCTGGCCACATCCGGGTCTTCCTGGTTTGCACAGGAAGCTCCGGAGGTGGCGTCTCCCCTTTCATTTTTCACTGCCCGGCACCGAGGCCTGGTGATTTCTGGCACGTTCCTCTCCTCTGTAGTGGCAGTGTGGACCTTCAGCACGACGGGACTGTCTGAAATAAATTTTGTAGGAGTATTTTCATTTAATGTTTTCTAAATGATTAATGAGAGCGCTTCTAGAGTATTTATAGCAACCTAGATTTCAGCCGGTCCCAAGGATACGTGGGAATATCCAGAGAAACAGATCCACTGGGAATTCTTTTTCCTTACAGATTTTGACTCCCTCCCTCCACCACACTTTCTCCCTGCAGGAGAGGGACAGGCCTCGGGCTGCCGTGGAGCCTTGCATATTTTATCTTACTTGACAGCTATCCTCAGCACAAGGATTCCACTGAGATTCCCAGTGTAGCTCTTCAGAGATGGGCTGGGTTTGGCCACTGAGAGCATCAGTTTAAAGGTACTTTTATGCGCATTTATGTAAAACAAACAAAAGTGTGAGTTACATTAAAGCAGCTTCTGTATGTATTTTATGAAAGAGAAAGAATGGTTTCCTCGAGAACAATGGCCATGTCTCTCATTTTGTATAGCCAGTGCCTAGCCTTGTGCTTGGCACTTAAAACGTGCAGAATAAATGTCTGTTAAATTAACATGTTCCACCTAGCATTAATAGACATTTTTCTTGTTTTGATTTTACGAACAGCATGTTTTTTCTAGGCCGGGGTGTTTTTCTTTCTGATTTGATTTCCTTCATTTTTCTTTTTCATACGAGGCTGTGTATGTGTGTTCCTTTTGATTTTTTTTCTTTAAGATTTTTAATCTAGACAAGACCTTTTCAATGACTCAGGTCAACCAGGGGGAAGCCGTCTTCCTGTTTCAGTCCCTGCTTTGTTCCCGGTATTTCTAAGAAAAACAAATACGACGAGGTGTGTGAGGAAGGGACGGGCCCGGGCTCCTTGTCACCAGTCTTCCCTTGTGTTTGTGTCTCCCCGGGAGAGCCTAGTTTCCAGGTACCAGTCACGGGAGCCCGTTAGGATCGCTGGCTGCGGCTTCCATCCCAAGGCTGGGAGGGACGCCTGCCGATGCTGCCAGAACCTTCCAGCTGACATTCGCTGCAGAGGCGCTGCAGAGGGTCCCGTGTGGTTGCATGTTGGCCGGTTTCAATGAACTGGGACTAGGGCATGTTTTTGTTTACTTGGTAAACGACCGTGCACACAGAGCAGCGGGTGAGGGGATGTGTATATGTATACTGGCATGGTGAGGAAACACCCGTCCTCCTGCCGCAGAGCCCGGCAGCCTCCCTTAGGCCGGGTTTCTGTGTGGACTGCGGGACTGGCCGGTGGAGCGGGCGCCCAGAAGTTCCTTGGAGATCTGTTGACTTTTCAACTGTTGTGTCAGGAGCAGAGGAAGGGCTCATTAATATTTTTTAAAATGACATGTTAAAATTTTTTTCTTTTTAAAATGTTTTACTTCTAAAAGAATTTTGCTACATTAATATCAGTTTGATTTGTGATTTAATTCAACATGCCCCTCAAATTCAAGGAGGAAATGGGTAAATTTTGTTCACAAAATATCCTCCCCAGGCCCTTAATAGGCAGTACCCATGGCACGTGTGAGATTTCAGAGGTGCCGAGAAGGTGTGTTTGTGGGCAGAAGCGCTACCACAGTTCATCCTCCGCTCTTGGCAGCAGAGCAGAGCCCGTGGGGGTGCCCGTGTTTGGCCCCCACAGCTCACTGCTGGCTCAAAGTTCAGGCAGAATTTCTTGACTGTCTTTGCCTTACTGCCCACCCCCGCCCCAGTGTTTAAATGCCTGTGTGGTTTTTTAAAGGGCAGGAAATAGCAAGGAAACAATGTATATTAATATTATAACTAAGGAGGGATGTTGTCTTACTTGATATATGATGGATACAATACATTACATGTTTTAATTTTATCCTAAAGAGTTTAGATGTGCATTTCGAGACTTGTTTATAAAAATATAAAGATACTGCCTGATAACTTTTGGGGTTAGTGAATTTTAATTTCACATCAATGAGGTAATGTTTTAGAGCAGTGCTTCTCAGTCTTCTGTACATGTACAAATCGCCCAGTACCTTGTAGAGTGCGGATTCTGATGCAGCAGGTCTGGGTGGGCCGAGACTCTTGCTTTTCCAACAAGGTCCCAGGTGGTCAGAGGACCGCTTTGACGGCAAGTTTTAGATGCGGTAGGCTTTCCTGTTACTTCTGAGCTCACCTTGCATTTGTAACTCTTTTCCGAAATGTATTGATACCTTCCCCTGCCAGCTTGCACATGCAGTTAATTAAAATAACTTTCTTTTAGTCTGCTTTTAGCTTTAGGCTAAAAATAAGTATCTATTTCATTCAAAGCTGTGAACTTTGAAGCTGCACATACCATATAGAAAGCGTCATTTTTATAATATTCATCAAATTGCAGACCACTTTTCCATGGCTAAACTAAACAAACCAACCACGTGCTCTATCCGGTTGTATCCAACAGTTCTCATACAGCGTAGTTGGTCTTGGAACCTATTAACGTTGTACCTAATTAGATCCTCAGCTCAACCCACAAAAGCCTATTTAAGCCTTAAATGTGCCTTAAATAGAGTACTAATATTATTCTTTCAGCTACAGCTGGTCACTATATTTAATAATATTTCTAAGAAAAAATACATATTTTAAGTTCAAATTTGAGATCTAAGAACAGTCTTCCCCCACCCTATCCCCGAAGGGAATGGATCTGATTTTATCTTTTTTCATAAGGGCGTCCACATATCTCAACTGTGTGTAATAAAAACTATTTTCATTCCAGTACCTTGGGAATGCCACCTTTATTGTATTCTAAATTCTGTACGCAGTTGCGTTTATCTTCTTTTTTTTAATCACAGAAAACTTGAGCAGAGAGTTCCACATACCCCCTTTCCTCCTCACACTTTGTATTAACATCTTGCATTATTATTATTAATATCCATTAACATTTTGCAATAGTGGGGTACATTTATTACAATTGATAAGCCAGCATTGGTTCATTAGTATCAATGTCCGTAGTTTACAGTAGGGTTCACTCTTGGTGTTGTGCATTCTGTGGGTTTTGACAAAGGCATAATGTCATGTGAGACTGGGCATGGGTCAGGCACTGCGTCAGCCTGGGATCTGGGTGCAGCAGGGGCTGAGCCCAGCAGGCCACAGGGGGATCTGGGCGGCAACACTGGTGTGCACAGAGCTCCAAGCACACACACACCCACATGCAGGGGAGGAGACCCCGTGACCATCTGTAAACCAATCGCAGAGGTGGGGTAGATGCCACACACAGAGAGAGGACAAGCCCCCACCTAGGTTCTCCCTTCACTCTTCACACCTGTAATTCCAGCACTTTGGGAAGCCAAGGCAAGGAGGATCCCTTGAGGCCAGGTGTTCAAGACCTTACCTCTACAAAAATATTTTAAAATTAGCTGGGAGTGGTGGCACTCACCCATAGTCCCAGCTACTCTGAAGGCTGAGGCAGGAGGGTTGCTTGAACCAAGGAGTTGGAGGTTACAGTGAGCTGTGGTGACACCACTGCACTCCAGCCTGGGTAACAGCGAGATCTTGTCTCTAAAAAAAAGAAAGAATCATAATGTCGTGTGTCCGTCGTAGTATCGTACAGAATAGTTTCACTGCCCTAAAAATCCTCAGTGCTACGTGTGTTAATCCCCACCACCACCACCCGTGGTGACCCCTGATCATGTTCCTGTCTCCACAGTTTTGCCTTTTCCAGAAGATAATACAATCAGACTCATTCAGACTGGCTTCTTTCACTTGGGAATGTGCATTTGTGGTCCCGCCATATCTTTTCAGCTTTGGTAGTACGTTTCTTGTCACTGAATAATACTGCACTGCATAGACGCACCGCAGCTTACTGATCCACGCAGCGATGGAAGAATACCTCGGTTACTTCCAGTTACTGGCAATTATGACTGAAGCTGCCATAAACGTTCTTAGGCAAGTGCGTGTGTAGACATAGCTTTCCAATGCTTTGGGTACATACCTGCCGTGAGATTGTTGGCTCTCACGGCAAACACATGCTTAGCTTTCATTCCACTTCGCATTCCCGTCAGCAAGCCGTGAAAGTCCCTCTCGGTCCACATCCTCACAAGCATTTGCTATTGTTGGATTTTTGGGTGTTTAGCTACTCTAACAATGCGTGGTGATATCTCATTGTTTCAGTTTGCAGTTCCCTAAGGTCATAATGCTGCTGAGTATCTTTTAATACGCTTATTTGTCATTTATTAATGTAAATCTTGAGTGGTGAGGTGTCTTCCTACCTGTTGCCCATTTACTAATGGGTTTGTTTGTTTTACAGATATTTTCTTCCTATCTGTGACTTGTCTCTTCCTTCTTTTAATTGTATCTTTCACAGAGCATAAGTTTTAATTTCAGTGAAGTCAACTTAACAATTTTTTCTCTCATGGTTTGCGATTTTGGTGTCGTACCCAAAAAGTTATCACCAAACCCAGGTCCCTTAGATTTTCTTCTGTGTTTTGTTCAAGCAGTTTTATAGTTTTTACGTATTACATTTAGGCCTATTATCCATTTTGAGTTAATTTTTGTGAAAGATGTAAGGTCTGTGTCTAGGTTCATTTTTTTTCCATGTGGATATCCCAGCTTCATTTGTTGGAGAAAACTGCCCTTTCTCCTTTGAATTACCTTTGCTCCTTTGTCAAAGACCAGTCTACTGTATTTGTGAGGATCTCTTTCTCCGCTCTCTCTTCTGTTCCTTTGATCTATTTGTTTGCTCTTTTGCCAGGGCCACGCGGCCTTTATGATTGTAGCGTTGTAGTATGTCTTGAAGTTACGTGGTATGAGCCTTCCGGCTTTGTTCTTCTCTTTAATACCGTGTTGAGTATTCTGGGTCTTTTGCTCATCCACAGTACTTTAGAATCGGTCTGTGGATAACCGCAAAACAATTTGCTGATATTTTGATTGGGATTGCACTGAATCTATAGATCACGTTGTAAACAACTGGCCTCTAAGCAATATTGAGTCTTCCTATTCATGAACATGGAATATCTTTTCATTTATTCTTATCTTTGATTTTTTTGTCAGAGTTTTGTAGCTTTCTTCATATAGATCTTGTGCATATTTTGTCAGATCTACACTTAATTATTTCATCTGTTTTGATGCTACAGTAAATGGTATTGGGGTTTTAATTTCAAACCCGATTATTGATTGCTGGTATTTAGGAAGCCATTTAAATTTTCCATATTTACCCTGTATTCTGCAACCTTTAATCCCTGATGAGTTTAGGAGTATTTTTGTTGATTCTTTGAAATTTTCTTCATAGATAATTATGTCATCTGTGAACGAAGATAGTTTTATGTTTTCCTTCTCAATCTATGTAGCTTTGGTTTCCTTTTCTTGTCTTATTGTAGTAGCTAGGACTGTTTGTATGATGTTCAATAGGATTAGTGAGAAGGAACATTCTTGCTTTATTAACGATCTAGTTTCTCACCATTAAGTATGTTGTTAGCTGCAGTTCTTTTGTAGGTGTTATTTACCAAGTTGAGGACGTTTCCCTCTATGTCTGCTTTGCTGAGAGTTTTTACATGAGTGGGTGTTGGAGTTTGTGAAATGCTTTTTCTGCATATGATTTGTGTTCTTTAGGCTGTTTGACATGATAGATTATGTTAATTGACTTTTGAATGTTGGACCAGCCTTGCATACCTGGAATAAATTCCACTTGGATATTCTTTATAATTCTTTTTTTGTCATTTTGTTTTATTTTTTGAGACAGGGTCTTGCTCTGTTCAGCCTAGGCTAGAGTGCAATGGCATCATCCTAGCTCGACCTCAAACTCCTGGGCTCAAGCGATCCTCCTGCCTCGGCCTCCCAAGTAGCTAGGACTACAGGCACGTGCCACCACACCTGACTCATTTGTGTTTTTTTTTTTTTTTTTAGAGACGGGGTCCCATTATGTTTCCCAGACTGGTCTCAAATTCCTGGCCTCAAGTGATCCTCCCACCTTGACCTCCCAAAGTGCTAGGATTACAGGCATAAGCCACCGTACCCAGCCTCTTTTTATATATTGTTGGATTCGATTGCTAATTTTTTGTTGAATTCAGTGCTTTTATATTTGATTTGCTAATTTTATTGAGGATTTTTACATTTATGTTTATAAGTGATATTGTTCTACAGTTTTCTTGTAATGCCTTTGTCTGGTTTGGGTGTTAGAGTAATGCTGGGCGCACATGGTAAATTAGTATGTTTCTCTGCCTGTTTTCTGTAGGAGATTGTAGAGAATTAATATCATTTCTTCTGTAAATGTTTGGTGGAATTCACTACTAAAACCATCTGGAGTCTGGAGCCGGGGCTTTTGTTTTTTGGAAAGCTTTTATTTTCTCTAGGTTACCAAGCTTGTGGACATAGAGCTGTTCATAATATTTCGTTATTATCCTTTTAGCGTCCATAGGATCAGCAGTAATGATCTGTCTTTCATTTCTGGTATTAGTAGTTGATGTCTTCTCTTTTCTTGGTTATCCTGGAGAGAGGTTGATCAATTTTATTGATCTTGTCAAAGAATAAGCTTTTGGTTTTGTTGCTTTTATCTATTAATTTCCTGTTTTCAATTTCATTGATTTCTTCTCTAATTTTTGTTATTTCTTTTCTTCTCCTTACTTTAGGCTTCATATTACTCGTCTTTCTCTAGTTTCTTGAGGTGAAGACTTAGATTATTGATTTTAGATCTTTTTTTTCCTAGTGTATGCATTTAATGCTAAAAAATTCCCTCTGGGCACTGTTCTTACTGCGTCCTACAAATTCTGATAAGTTGTACTTTTGTTTTCATTTAGTTCAAAATATTTTCACACGTCCTTTGAAATGCAGAAACTTGCCCAGGTTCGTGGGCAATCGTCATGGTAAAGTGCAGATAACTCCTGCCGCCTTTCCACTTACACGGCTAATATAAATCGGGTTTGAGAACTTCCAGTGGAGTTTTGTTCTGTGCTTAGCTTATAGAACTTGAAGGGTTCTTGGTATATTCTCTCGCTGGAGGTAAATTCTAAACTGTGTGGGAGCAGTTATTGCCCGTTCTCTCCTTGGTGCAGAGGGTGGAAATGACACGATGTACTTAGGGCTCGCCACGGAGGGCCGGTCCCACATTGGTCACGCTGGTGGCCAAGAAATTTTTCTTTCTAGGAAACTGAAATGATTCGTGCCATAAATTAGACTCAGTTATTTATCCTCTTCAGACAGAAATGATTTAATGTCATCAAAAAAAGTCGACTTAAACATCTTAAATTCAATAATTATCTTTCTTTTCCCCAGACTTTTATTCACAATAAAACCATTTTCCATCGTGTTCCTTACTTTTGACTATCCTTTCTAGACCTTCTTATTGAAGACCGTAACACAAAGCTCCCCTGTGTGTGGTGCACAGTGCACCCTCAACGATGGCTAATGAATAGCCGGACGGATGGAGGCCAGAGCTTAAGCCTCTGGCAGAAGTCACACCGCTTATTTTCTCAGCATCTTCCAAACTGTATTCCGGATCTGAATATTAACCGCTTAGGACTATTGTGAAAAGTCCTTTACTGAATCTGTGTGATTGCCCTCTGCTGGCATTCCCATACGTATCTCATTTACGTTCAGTGCAGGCTGTGTGATGGTTTGCGTGTGCTTAGCATGTATAATACAGATCAGATTCCGATCCTATTACACAAGGAAGCTCTCTCACCTGGGAGGTGATACAGCCGCATTTGGGCCCTATTGTGCATTCTCCTCCCTCCGCCCCACACACGCACAGAGCCAGGGCAGCCCGGGGAGGGACTTCTCACATCCAGCTCCCTGGCCTCCCACCAGCATGGCTCAGAGATAGAATTTGGGCTCCAGGGGCCCAAAGAGAACAGGGGGCCCATCTGCCATCCGCAGGATGCTGCCTGAGACACAGCCTTGCTCGGCTTCCCCGTTGGTTTCCCCGGAAGCACTTCTGGAACCCATCGCTTGCTCACACGTTCTCCCTTCGGGGTCTCTGGGGAGCCCACCCTAAGCAGCGTGCTGTCCGAGCTTGCTGTGTGGAAGAAATGTTAAGGGATACCCGAGCATGCTGTTTTTTATTTTATTGGAGGAGGGGCTGGTCTCTACTGTTTTATTCGTTTTGTGATAGTTTCTACATGACTGCAGTGTAGCTATGGAAATAGTGGTCCCACCTGTCTCCTTGCATAATTTTCTAGACATACACAGATAGCGCTTTATAGAGAAATGCAGCATTTATTTTGTAGCTGACACCATTGAATACCTCACCAAGATATAGAGGGATCCTGTCCTCATTTCCACTGGGACCTGTGAAGATGCCCGCGTGAGGTGTGCCCGGTGTGGACGTGTGCGCAGTTACAACAAACAAACTGCCTCGACTTTGGTTTTGATCCTAGGCTCTATGGTCCCCTTCTCGATGCGCATCTTACACGCGGAACTTCAGCAGTATCTGGGGAATCCGCAGGAGTCGCTGGACAGACTGCACAGGGTGAAGACCGTCTGCAGCAAGGTAACAGTGGCGTGTCGCCCCCCGGTCCCCCTGCCCAGAGATTACACCCTCAGTCTCCTTCCCACGAGCGTGCACTGCCGCGTCCCTACACATTCCACCCAACAACAAGTGACACCATCGCCACCTCTTCCTTCAGAAGGCGAGGTGACCGACTCGTGCAACCGTGGTATTCCTCGCTCGTGCTGAAATCTTTTTTAGGGGTGGTGGATGGGTTTTGGCAGAGCTTGAGCCCTGAAATCCTTATTCCTTAGTATTATCGGCAGATGAAAAGCAGAAACGCTTTCCTCGTGTGGGAATCACACCTGTGAACACATGCCCAGGCTGCCAGCTGAGTGCTTCAGCGTGCCAGACCCCTCATGTGGCCCAGAAGTACTCGTAAGCACCTGCTCTGTGCCACACAGAGGCACTGGAGCAATAGCGGAAGAGATGGGGGTCTAATTCTCCAGAATCAAAGCAGGTGGCACTGTGTGTTGGCAACAGTCACTCGCAGTACTGATCCAAAGGCATGTGCAGCTCAGAATGCCTTCCGAATTAGTCTCGGTTGTGAAGTGACAGTTACGTGGAAGGCACCAAACTGTGGCATCAGCAGATCAGATTATGACATTAGGTGATATTAGGAAGAAACGTGGGTTTAGATCCGTTGCTGTTCACAGGCCGTGGGCGTCACTACCCTCTTAGATTGCTCATCTCAGATTGGGAGTGACACTGCCTTTCCCTGTTCCCGTGCAGGTCAAATGAAATAGGGTATGTGCGAGGGCTTTGAAAACTATAAAAAACAAGCAGTTATTAGGAGCCAGCAGCATATTATAATTTTTGGAAAAAATAAGGTCATATTTGTCAAATTCCCCCTTTCATTTCCCAGCGATTATGGAAGTTTCGTGGGGTTCCAGGATGGTGGTGGTGTCCGCATTCCAGCAAGGAAGCAACGGCCTCCTCGCCTGTGCGGAAGGGAGCCCACCCTGAGCACACGCAGGCATCTCTGGGCACCTGCTACCCTTGGGCTTTGCATCTGCTTTAATTTTTTAATACAATAACTTAAATGGTAAAAAGAAAGGTTGACTTTTATAAGTTTTATAACTTTTGTAAGTTACTTGCTCATACTTTGATCAGTTGATGGGAAATTGTGTTGCCAACCTTTTTTTTTTTTTACATTGTACCACTTTCTTAAATCTCAAAATAGTTAAATTATTTATTTTCAAAAATAGGAAGCAAATATATTGATACTGAGAAATTCTAAATCAATGACTTTCTAAACTGTCCACAGTTGATTTTTTCATTAACCTCAGTATCACGTTGTGGGAAATTTTTATAGTATTTGAGAGAAAACTCTTGTGTCATAGGGTGATTTGAAGTTGGAAAAGACAAGTCAGCTCAAATAGTTTGCAAGTCAGTTTTGCTGGTCCTAAAGTATTTCCTCTTTACAGTATTGAGCTCCTTAAATGCATAATACAGTGTAACCCTCGGAGGAACCGCTCAGCACCAGCTGTCGGGGGGTGGGGGGCGGTGGAGAGCGGGGTGGGCAGAGAGTGGGTCCACACTGGTACTTACTCTGCCGGACAGACACTTATGTGTCCTCACGAGTCAGCTACTGTTGCTAAGCATTTTTCAAATACTTGCTCATTGAATTCTCATAACAGCCCTATGAAGGAGGGGTGAGGATGTTCTTCCCAATGTACAGGTGGGGAAACTGAGGCATGAGCAGAGAGGGTGGAGCCTGCCTTAGGTCGAGCCACGTGGCTTCAGAGACCTCTCCCTTGAGCACTGCTCTGCAATTTGGTCCGCACAGGCGAGGAGGCCGTTTGCTTCCTTGCTGGAATGCGGACAGCACCACCATCCTGGAACCCCACGAAACTTCACAATAGCTGGGAAATGAAAGGGGGAATTTGACAAATAGGAACTGATTTTATCCAAAAATTATAATATGCTGCTGGCTCCTAATAACTGCCGTTTTTTTATAGTTTTCAAAGCCCTTCCACATACCCTATTTCATTTAACCTGCACAGGAACCCCGTGAGGTGGGCAGCAAAGGCAATATTGCTCCTTTGAAATTCGGCCACCAAGCTATTGTATTTATTCTCCCCCAGATACAGTTTCTGCCCTGATGCCTTGTAAAGCAGCAGCTCTAAAGTTTGGTCTTATCCATCAATTTGATGGTGCCAGAAATTTTAGCAACTCGCTACTGCATTTGCTTTTGCCAAAAATTGGCTTCCGTAGGCACAGGGAACTGTGGACTCTCTAAATGGGTGAGGAGAGTCCAGCTGAGTGAGAAGAAATTAGTGGACAGTGTTAGATCTTATTTCCCTCGGTGCCATTTTCCATGAATCCTCCTCCTTCCGTGTGCCCCCCTCAGCCTGCCCTGCCCTCTGGTCCCTGCCTCACACCTCAGCCCGGAGCCGACAACGCCACACTCCCTGTCCTGTGTGCACTTGGGCTGCTTAGGGAAGCCAGTGCTGTGCGCTTTGCCTGGCTGTTGCCAGTGTCAGTCGCTGAGCTGGGCCACTCCCAGGCTGAGCTCTCACGTCCTCTCGAGTCTTTAGGGGGATTGGAACAGGCAGGAGGCCAGGATGGGCTGCACGTGGTGGCCACTGGCTGGCCAGGAGCCTTGGTGTTGGTCTGAGATGCTTATTAACTCAGGGTCGTTCTACAAAACCGGGATCGTCATTTCCAGAAAGAAAGCAAGTAATTTGGTTCATAATCCCCAAGAGCTCTCCGTCCCATTTGTTTTCATTGCTCGTGTGGCATCTGTTGTTGTTCTTCAAAGCAGTTTTTCTAGGCCGGAGGTCAGGAACGACTGTGGAATCAAATGCTTCAGAAGCGGGTAAACGATAGAGCAAAAACCAAAGAAGGGCAGGGGAAGGTTCTCTCCCCGCAGTAATCACGTCCGCTCAGACGGTTCAGGTTGCTCAGAAAGCGAATGTGCTGCCGTGTGCAGACGTACTCTGAGCCCTGCTGCCAGATGACGGCCCCTCCGTCAGAAGTCAGGTCTTCTCAGGTTCAGTTCCCAGCGTGGGTTCCCACGTGGAAAGGCAGCCCCTTGCTGACTGCGGAGTGCAGTGCGGGGAGGGCCGAGGGGCGCTGGGGCAGACGGTGGCACAGCACCTGCCAGTGGCGCAGACCGGCCGCTGGCGCCCCCTCTGTGCAGCGCTGAGATGGCGTTCGGCTCTGGGGGAGCGGCCACACGGAGTCGTCCCCTGTTGCTTCTGTCGTGTTTGGGTCCCGAGCCACAGAGTCGCACGGGTTTAAGGTGCGGAAGCAGCAGAGGAGGAGGCTGGTCATGACGCGCGCTGCTGGGCGTGGCGTGGTTTCCACGTGGCCACCCCACGCCACGGCCGTCGTGTGGGGATGTGTCTGTGACATAATACTGATTTTCAAAGCCAGCGTACAGAATCGCAATTACGGTGTGACCCCGGTGAAATAAGTAATACATGTTGGAGCAAAGAGATACCAGTGTCAGTGGTGTAGACGATGTGATCATTTAATTCCCTTTTTATCTTCCAAGTCTTACACATGTGTTAATGTTATAATTAGACTTTTTTTCTATTGAAAAAAATTAAATGAGGTCCATGGGCAAAGAGAAAGTAAAACTAAGCCGGTAGTGCCGCTGGTGAAGTAGAAGTGTGCCGGGAGCAAACTCAGTGCCGGGCTGCTGGTGACCCAGGCAGAGTGGGAAACAGTCCCCCTGCAGAGTTCGGCTTCCACACACCGGCCGCTGCTCAGGAGCCGGGCTCTCCTGACTACGGGAGACTTACCAGTGGTGAGAGCCTGTGAGCCTGTGTGTGCGGCGTGTGAGCGTCAGGTGTGATTAGGACGACGTTGTGAACGTTCATACGGGGCCCAGTTTTAGCCGGACGTCACTTACGATCTCTGCAAAGTGCTCCAAAGTACTGGTTTCATCTGTTGTCTTTGCGCCATTTAGCGAATCAGTAAATGTTTGGTGCAAATATAATTACTTCAGTGAAGAATAAAATATACCATGACTTAAAATAAATTTCCCACACTGCCCTGGCTTGGAAGAGGTAATGGCCACACCGTCCACAGCAGCAGACGCCTCCGTCCCCCGACCTGCTCCTCTCCTGCTCTGCGGGTGTCTCCACCTTGAGGTCCAAGAGAACTTTGCAGATCATTTGGGAAAGACCCAGGCAGGCACAATTCTAGAAGCCATCTGCGTAGATGATACAATCCAGACATAATTTGTTGCTAGTATGGACGTGCCTGCAGAGTCTCAAGGGAAATCCCTTGTTACCTCCAATCCTGCAGCCTCCACCTCCCCAGCTCAGCTTGGCTGAGGGGCCCATGTTCGAGAAGTGCTTCTGTAGAGACTCACCCCCAGCTGGAGGAGGCAAGGATAAGGGACGTGTTTGTGCACTCGGAAAAAGAAAGAGATTCAACAATGTCAGTAGTTTGCATCTCTACGGACAACTGCTAAAAACGTAGCAGTGAGAACTTTCTTTCTAGGAAGGGTTAATATCTTTCCTAGAAAGGATTTCTGACAGATGGACATCTTCAGTTTTGCTATTTTATTTGTAAACAAAGTTAGAAATGCTAGTGAGAACAGCTATTGCTGGCCTCCTGCGTGGTCAGGGCCAGCTGCTCAGGCAGGCGGCGGTCAGCACGCCGACGACAGCCTTGCCTGACCCGGAGGTCCGGTTGCCCAGGTCGTCTACTGCTCTGGCAGAGAACAGTGTGGCTCAGTCAGATGAGATGGGGCGACTGGCGAGCAGAGAGAAGACAGGAAAGACTGAAAGAGGATCACTCCTGTGTCCTCAGTCGAGGCCACGTCCCCGCCCTTCGCCCTGGGAGCCCGTGCTCCTAGCGCCCCAGCTGGGCTCCGAATTCGGGAGCCAGAGATGCCGAACGGGGTAGGTATCCCTTGTCATGAGGTTTGTAAGATCGCTATCGTGACCCAGCTCACGGTGGGAACTCACACCTTCAGAACCCTCTAGAGTGCATCACTGCAAACCCAAGGACGAGGACTTGGGAACCCAACAGTGCCACGCGGCACCTCCAACCCAGTACTAAATCTGATGCCCCAGAGGTGAACCGCAAGGCCACAGAGCCAGCAGGTGATCCAGCCCTGAGCATCATGATGGCGCAGAGAAAAGCGGGCCTTTGATGTAATAAAAAGGTCTTGAATTCTGCATTCTTTGCCTCGTTTTTCGTGGCACTGTATATTTTCTCAATCTGTGATCTGAGTGGAAAGAGAGAGTGTATTTTCAGGGCATGAAGGCCCCAGAGGACGCTGCCCCGACCCAAGGCAGTGTTTGTGAGAGTGGCTTCAGAGCCAAGCTGACAGCCTGGAACGTTTCGGGTCTGACACCGACACCCTGGCTGTGTGACCGCTGCCCAGCCTGCGCCAGCCTCGCCTCCTGTCTGCAAATGCGGCACGTTACTGACCACCTGTGCTGCCGAGAGGCTTGGATTAGTGGTCCATGCAAGGGACTCCGCACCAGGCCTGGTATGTGGCAAGTATTTAATAGGTCTTTAATGCCTTGGAGCAGCTCCAAGGAGCCCCTTTTCACTTTGGAAAGTCTCTTCTGAAAGGTCCCCTAGGAGGCTTGGCGGAGATGGGAAGGTCCTCGGACTCCCAGAGAAATCTAAGGCTCTCCGGAGCAGACTGTCTAACCGTTAGGAGGGTCTTCAGGTTCTTGAATTAGTGCTGGCTCCTCAGCAGTCTGATACCAGATGCCTCGTGAATAAAACCCGTTCCCTAAACCTGCCTCTCCCCGACCCCACCACCCATGACAGCCCGCCAAGGGGACAGCCTCCTTCAGTCTGCAGTCCCCAGACCAAAGGTGTCAGATACGTACTTAGAACACCTGCTTCACCTCCTCCCCACATAACTGCATGTAATTCAGAACATGGATTTGGGTCTCTTTAAATATGAATAGGTTACAAATTGCTTTTTTAAATAGGGTTTGAGATCAAGCAGTATTGGTTATAAATGGAGTCAGACAGCTGGGATATTCATTCAAGGCATACAATTTTCTCTTTGGGCAAAACACAACCAGGTTTTCTATTTTGAATAACGCACCTTCCCTCCCCTATGTGCTGACAGCTTTGTGTGTTGTTCAGCAAAGCCCGTCCCTCCCAGAGCCAGCCCAGGGCATTCTCCCTGGGGTGCTGACGGCAGCCCCTCCGCACCACACAGGACCGCCCGAGTCCAGGACCGTCTCTTCCAGCCCGACGGTGTTGTCGCTGTCATCTCCTCCTCACCCCTCCCCATTCAGTGCACGCAGCTGCTTCTCATGACTGCAGCTGCTTCCAGAGATGAGCTTATTCTCAGATACCCAGTGAGGAACCCATTTCAAAATTTGGAAGTTAAAGAAAACTAAACCTCCAAAGTGATTGAGTACGTTGACCTTAATACACTGTTTCTCATGGGAAGCCTTAAATAAAAAGTGCTGGGTAGCTTTGGTGTACCCGTGTGTTAATTATCTATTGCTGCATAACAAATGACTCCAAAACCCTGTGGCTTAAAACAGCAGTGATTTGTGGTCTCACTGCACCTGTGAGTCTTGAGTCTGTGGCAGCTTCAAGGTGGTTCTGGCTCAGGGTCTCTTGAGGCCACAATCAGGATGTCAGTGGGGCCACATCATCCGAAGGCTCGGCCAGGGCTGGAGCGTCTCCCCCCAGGGTCTCCATCACATGTGGTCAGGCTCTGCTGTGTGTCCTCACACCATGGCTGCTGCTCCCTGCAGAGAAGTTGAAAGAGAGAGGGAGGCAGGGAGGGAGCCAGGAGGAGGGGACAGTGCCTTTCATGACCTAATCCTGGAGGTCACAGTGTCACTTCACCTGATTGAGTTTGTCAGAAGAGAGTCACCAAGTCCAGCCCACATGGAAGGGGGCAGGAATGAGGCTCTGCATTTTGAGGAGTGTTCGAGAATGTGGGGAGTGTTTTTAACCACCGCGCCCTGGTCAGTCAACTCGAGTCTCTCACACCTCAGGACACGCAGGCCCTTTTTACGCTTCAGGAAAAGAGCCCCCCACCCCAGACCCTCCCTGAGGGTCTGAGCACCATTTAACCCTGCAGGTGCAGGCCCGGGCATTTGGCCGCTGGCGCCAGGCTCCTGCTCTGAGAGGCCTCCCCTCAATTAGAGCATCTCTGGTCAGGGGCCCTGAAACTGCCTCGCAGCCAGATCTCAGCACAGCTCGCAGGTCTCACCGTCCTCTGAGGCAACCCACAGCTGCGCGGACGCTCCCGGAAGTCTCAAAGATCCACGTGATACTTGACAGCCAGTGCTGCATTGATCTCATTGCGCCCACATCACACAGATCTAAACCTTTCACCGTTTATTCCAAGGATAAGGGTGGAAGAGAAACCACAGTGAAAACCCGAGACAGTGGGACTTTAGATTTCTGGTTGCTTCTCCTCTTATTTATAATTAATCTTCATTCAGCACTTTTAAAGTTTACAAAACACTTCAAGTATATTCTCACTGGAGTTCCATAATTTGTAATATGGGCATGTGAAAATAGGAAACTCAGGACATAGAAATTTGGAGAAGCTAGCTTAAGGTCAGCCTGACCTTGAACCTGCATCCTCGGATGCCCAACGTCTCTGTACCACTTTGCTCTGCGCATAGAAAGCATGAAGGTGCTCCTGCAAGTGGACGTGACAGTGCCGCCTCCGCAGGTTTATTTCTGTGGTTACACAGAACACTGTGCTTTAAAACCATATGTGCCACACATCTGTAAAATGCACAGTTCCCAGTAGTTTATGGCATTTCTCCAGCCCTGCCTACACCGACGGTCAATGCCAGACAGCTCCACAGAGCTCTCGACCCATTGAGAACCAGTCAGGGACAGCTCCCCTGTGACGCGCAGGACGCAGGAAGACGTCGCAACACGAGGCCCTTTCTGCAGATTCAGACTCACTCACAGTGCAGAGGTGCCCGTCACTTGGCACGGGTCCCGTCATGGTTACTGCTTCTAATTCCCCGAGACGATAACCGCTTGCTGTCCCTGGAAGACAGAAGGTCTGGGTTACCAGGTCTGGCTCTGCTCTTCCTGCTCCTGCCGATGGTGTCCTCATGCTTCCCACCACTGAGGCTTGTAACCCTAGAAGCCACCCAGCACTCTGTCCCCCTGAGCAGGTGAACTGTGCTCCAGCCAGAAGTGCAGGCACCGTTCCTGCGTCTTCCCTTTCCTCGCCACCTTCTTGCCCCATCTTGTTCACACCCAAGTCCTAGACGTGGACCCGAGATCTGTCCTCCCCTTCTCAGCTGCCAGGGAGGGCACAGACATGCCTGGTGTGAGTGCTGGCTCCCCCTGCCTCAGTCTCCCCATCTGTGTGACAGGGTGACAGCAGGACCTACTCCTAGGGCTGTTACAGGATCAAAGGACATTTGTGGAGCACTTAGACCAGTGCCCTGCACCCGGAAGCTGCTGCACAGGTGTCTGTGTGATCACAGTGGACGCCTAGGACACCTGACTGCAGGGACCCGATGGCGCGGTGCCCCGCGCCTGCGCGCACGGGCTCCTTTCTGAACACAGCGCCCTGGTTTACTTGTGCAGCTTCCCGCCACGGCCAGTAAGGCCTTATCTGAGGCCACCTCTAGAGCATTAAAAGCCATTAATCTGTTGCTGGGATTTTGTCTTAAAAACACAGATTTTACATCTTTTCCATTTTTTTTAAATTGGAAAATCAACATAGAAGCCACCCACTCCCACCCCCGTGGAGCACATCTCTGGGCCCCGTGGCCTTTGTCATCCCACTCCGGAAGCCAGCTGTGGTGCTGGGTCTGGGGCAGAGACAGGCACCCCAGGACCTCCTTACCCCGCACTGGTCACCTGCAGTCACCGCTGCCCCTCAGAAGTGTGCGTCCGACCAGCAGCGAGCAGCACGGCAGTCAGGGGTGCCAGGTGCAGGAAGCCTCCGGGGAGAAGGGTGGCCCCACGGCGCCGACATTCTAGAGAGACGCAGGCAGGTCTTCACAGCTGCGAGGCAGGCCCGCTCGAGTCGGACAGCCCGGGCACTCTGTGGGGCACAGTCAGCTGGGTCATGACGTCCTTTTTATTTAAATTGGGTGGAGCTGAAAGAAACAACTTGGTCTTTGGGGCTTCCTACCAAATAAAGTAGAAATAGCAGCCATCTGTGCACCTGGATCCGGTGTGATGTCGTTCCGCCACCCAAGCTCAAAAACATGCTTCTCCTTTCCGGAGCATCTTCTAGGATGAGCTAGGCCGGTGTGTCGTACCTTTATTCTTCTGGGAAATACACACGGGACTAATGGGTGTCTGATTTAGACTTGGACTCTGGTCCCTTTGTCCAGGGCAGAAGGAACCAGGGGAGAAATGACAAGCACACCACATTTGCAAACTAAACACTTTCAGGCTTTTCTTGCAATATCTGCATTTCCTAAATAATTCAAGCTTTGAGTTGAGAGTGTCTGTCACTTCCCTTTACAGAAATAACCTTTTGTAAATCAGCGTACTGTTACTGTATAAAGCCAGACAACTGTCTCTGGATAGACAGTGATAAAAGCTACTAACTGGGAGCTACCGTTTCGTTCAGTCCGTTCCAGGATGCCCTTCCGAGTCACACTGGGACCTATTAATTGGCATCATTGAATAATACACCCTAAAAATAAAAAATAGTCACTGAGGATCGTAGCTAAGGTGTCTGCACACATCTGCGATGGGTGCCTGCTCCAGCTGTCCTGCCCTCCGGGGCTGAAGCACGTCAGTGACCCAGGTCCCCACACTCACACCTGTCTCGTGCACCCCTCGCCCCCAGCCCGTGAGAGCCTTCCATGTAGAGCGAGGGCTGCAGCTGCTTGGGGCCTCCATCTCTTACCTGCAGACCTTCCTCAGCTGTGTGGATCATCCCAGGAGACAGGCAGGACTCCCCAGAGAAGATGCAGCTGCAGGGCCTGACCTGCAAGACAGCCCCGGGCAGAGGGAACCTCCCTCCTCGTTTGCGTGGCTTTGGTGCCTCAGCTGCAGGCAGAGCTCCTGCTCCTGCCCGCAGCCAGCACCACTGCGGTGGGAAAGCCTTCCTTCCCAACCCTTCTCTTCTGCTGCGGCCCCTCTGCAGGACCCTACTCCTCCCCGTCAGCCAGGAGCTTCAGCCTGTCAGTGCAGCCCAGGCTGAGACCACCACGCCCCTGGTGGGGGTCTTCCCTCCCAGGCCAGCCACTTCCACAGGGTTCCGGCCCCATCCACAGCATGGAAGTCACCCTCTGTGGCCTCAGCACTTGGAGCTGACTGGCAGTGTTGAGGCGAGAGGGGCAGGCTCAGATCCCACCCTCGCCCGTCTACACTCCGCCTGAGCAGTTCGGATTGTCGGATTGCCTCAAGCCCAGGTGAAAGCCTTCCCACCTATTGTGCTTGGCTTTGCTCTGGCAGTGCAGCCCTGGGCCCGCTGGAGTTTGCGGGGGCTCCTGGGGCTCCCGGGCAGGGTGGCACCAGGTCTGGTTCTTGGGCACAGCTTTTCCCCTGCCTCTTCCCCGTACGCCCCTAGCCTGTGGGGATTTGGTTTCTTGGTAACACCAAGACTTTCTTTCCTGTCGGTTTCTCTGTTTATGATTATTCTTCAGAAGACAGACTCACTGAAAAATGTCACTTGACCTGGTTTAAACCACTAGATTCTTTCCAAGGTCACAATTTTGAACCGCACGTGTGTCCTCTAAAGCATTAAGGTGACACAAGATAACCATCAGGAGGGAGAAACCCTTTCTGTTCACAGCAAATTCAGGGCTCTCGTGGGTGAGGAGGCCGCCCCCGCCCCCGGGACCCTCACCGTGCAGACCGGCCGGGCGTCCACAGTGGCTTCCCCTCAGGCCGTGCCCTCGCCTCCTGGAGCGGTCGTGGGTCCTTGGGGATGCGGCGATTGGCAAGATGACCCGCTAAGTGCAAGATCTTTTCCCAAAGGCTCATGGCTGCAATGTCACCTCCTTTCACATAACATTTCTTTATTTTTCTCCCTGGCAAACAGTCTTCACGCTTAGGACTTTTTCCCCCTCATCCTGCCCTCAGATAAAGTGAATTTTTTATCCAAATTACAGAAGCTTTTATTTCGGAGAAAACCAAAACACAGAAGAAGCAACTAAACGTTACTAACCAAACAATAAAAACTATGGAAGCGACAGTTGCACCTAATGTATTTGGTACATTAAAAAAGGCCAACAGGGCTGGGCGCGGTGGCTCACGCCTGTAATCGCGGCACTCTGGGAGGCCGAGGCAGGAGGATTGCTTGAGCTCAGGAGTTCGAGACCAGCCTGAGCAAGCTCAAGACCGTGTCTCTACCAAAAATAGAAAAATTAGCTGGGCGTGGTGGTTTCGTGCACCTGTAGTCCCAGCTACTGGGGAGGCTGAGGCAGGAGGATCCCTTGAGCCCAGGAGGCTGAGGTTGCTGTGAGCTACAGTGATGCCATTGCACTCAAGCCCAGGTGACAAAGTGAGACCCTGTCTCCAAAAAAAAAGGGAAAATGCCCCAGCACCTTGCTTTGCCCTGGAGAAGTAAGACCGATATTTTCATAAAGGTTAATCATTGTTCCCACGTGTGACATACTTGATGCTTTTCTACATAGAAACAAATGTGTCCTACGTACGATCTCTGAGATGCTTCATGAGCATCATGATCCCCAATTCCACTGTCACCTGGGAGCAGAGTCCCCATCCGCTTGCCGTCACCCCTCGTGACACTGATCAGCGACGTGTGAAACGTGCTGCGGGAACATCCCTTGGCAGACTGTTTTCATGCGGGGAAACATTCTGTACCGAGAATGCATTATGACAGCGTCTAGGCGCAAGTTCGGTCTCCATGGTTTTGTCATTCTCGTTTGACGTGATTGCAGATCCTGACCAATCTGGAGCACGGCTTGGCTGAGGACGGCAGCATGAGCAACATGACTCCGGAGAACAGACAAGGTGAGCAGGCCACACAGCCAAGCAGGCGGCCATGAGACGGTGCCCGCAGGCTCTGTTCTCCTCTCAGCGCGCGCCGGCCCACTCCTTTCCCGGGTAAGCGAGCACCGTGGTTGGTGCCGTTGTGTACAGTGAACAGAGCTAGACTTGAGCCCGCCCTCAGGGAAGAAGGTGCACCTTCACCACATAACAGGTGACATTGCACACTCAGGAGGGGTCTGGCCAGGGGCAGGGCACTGGGGAGGCCTCGCTGCACGCTGTGTGTTGAGCCCGGGGACGGAGGTTCGAGGGGCTGTCGCAGGAGGAGCCGGAGAGGAAGGTGGGTGCTGCGTGCAGAGGCTGGGAGGCCAGGCTGAGGATGCCGGGCTGTTTCACCAGGGGACCGGGGGCTGACACAAGCAGATTTGCACTATGAGAAGAACGTTCTAACTGCGGCGCGTGGAGTGCAGGTGAGCGCAGTGTGCAGGTGTGCAGTGTAGGGAGTGCAGGTGTGCACAGCGTGCAGCGCGTGGAGTGCAGGTGAGCGCGGTGCACGGCGTGTGCAGTGCACAGTGTAGGGAGTGCAGGTGTGCACAGTGCAGGTGTGCAGTGCAGGTGAGCACAGTGTGCAGGTGTGCAGTGCACTAGCAAGGCTGAACTACTCACGTTTCCCCGGAGTGCCCCCCCCGCCCATCCTCGCTCCCTCTTTCCTGGGGCAGCTCCTCCCCAGGCCTGGCTGCCCGGCGTCTCCTGTCCACAGCGTCTGTCCTGCTCCACCTGCAGTCCCGAGTCCAGGGACACAGCGTCTCCGTCTCCGCAGGCCTGACACGAGGGGGGCGTCTCAGGAACTTCGGGCCGGTGGGGCTGCGCTGGCAAGCTGGGGGTTCCCTCTGCGGCCAGCTCTCGGGGGACTCCAGCCAGAAGGCAGAGGAGAGAACCTGGGCGGACAGCAGTGAGAGGGCCGGGCCAGGAATCGGGTCCGGCGCTCCCGGGGAGGCGTGCAGCTGGGGCAGGGGAGGTGCTGGCCCGCCGGGCCCACTGCCCTGGGCCCCGTTTACGCTTAAATGCTGTGTCCCTTGTTTCAGAAACCCGCACAACCGCCAGGTTTGGGTGGGTGTGGTGTGCGTGTGTGTTTGTGTGTGGTGTGGGGCGTGTGTGTGTACAGGTGTGCACTGTCTCTCGTGTAATGTGGTTGTGAGTAAATCACCACGGTCTGCCGCAGAGAAGTCGCCGTGCACGGGGACGTCCCATTCTCCAGCATTTCTGGCACTGCGGCCACTCTACCCTCACGGGGCTGCTGTTTTGATGGGAACGAGGACACAGTTATCGGACATCAGAGCAGTTCCTAGAAATCTAACAAAAAGTCACACAGATCATCAGATTTATGAGGAGAGTAGGGGAAGATTTAGGGCTGGAAAGGAATCTGCAGAGATAATCAAAAAAAATCTGCAATTCGTTGAGACAATCCAAATTTTACATTCATTAAGAAAAGATTGTTCACAATTTCTTTTCAAAAAACAATGTTATAAGGGGAATACAAGCGGCTGATGTACTTTCAATTGTTGAAAGGCAAAGCAAGTTAAGTTTTTAATTCTAGCAATTAAGTTTTTTGTATACTCCAAAGCCCTCCAAGAATACACATAATTTCTAGGTGACTGTCACCTCAAAATTGACGTTCAGTGCAGCGGCAGAAAGTAAGCTTCAGGAGGCAGGCGGGTCAGCGTCAGCAGAAATAGGAGGTTTAAAGGCAGCTCAGTCCCCCACCGGGCCTCCTGGTCATCCCAGGCATAAACAGAAGAGCCATTGCTCAGCCCTCCTGTCACCCACGGCAGCTCCTGGGGACCTTTGCAGACCCCACAGAGTCCACAAAGACAGCTGGTAACTACCGGATGTGCAGGAGAGAACAGGGGGCCAGGCCGGGCTCGGGCCGTGGTCGGCTGCTACCCGTGGCAGCAGATGCCACGCAGGCAGGGCAGTGTGAGGGTCCGTGGAAGGTGTGGGGCGGCCTGCCACCACCGTGCAGACAGCCAGGAAGGGCAGCTGTGACCCTGCTCCGTCATCCTGCCTGACAACTGAAAGCACTTTACCCTTCCAGTAGCACTTTTTTACCCATTATTGTGGCTAATCCTTGCAAAGCCCTATGAAGGAGATAGGACAGGAATTGGTTCCTTCTGAAAGATTGAGGAGCCGAGGCCTTGAGAAGATGGGTCCCTTGCCCAAGGTCACAGGTAACTGGAGCAGAGCCCCTGCTTGGGTCTCACACCCGGGTGTGGTGCTTCTCGGAGAACTCGCCTCTCCCCCTGCCCTGCAGCCAGGGCCAGGGGAGGCTTGTGGCTGGACGCAGGTGCGGCCCACCGGGCAGCAGCCTCCCACGGGTCACCTTGGGGAGGCGCTGCGGCCCTCTGGGCCTTCCCGGCCGGGTCGCAGCTGTAAGCAGAGGGTGGTCATTTATGTCAGATTTGCTGTTTTTCTTGGGGTTCCATGGAAATGTGGCTCAGGTTGGATTATGTGGTCTTTTGTCTGGGCTGAAGCCGAGCCGCCCTCCTGGCTTTTGTTGCTGCACCGTTCATGCAGACGGTCTCTTCCCAGAGCCAGCACCGGTGGTCCCCGGTGAGTGCTGTTTCCGTGTCACGGAGCGGCTTGCGGCACTGTGAGCGTTCCAGGCTGAAACCCTGGGGCGGTAACACGCAGTCCTCAACATCCCAGGCGGACACCGGGCGGTAACGAGAGGGACTCGGCTCGCTCACAGGCTGCCCTTGCTTTGCAGCGTCCGTCCAGCTGTGGAGGTCGCGGCTGGGCCGGGTGACGTACTCCATGGCCAACTGTCTGCTCCTGATGAAGGTACGCCGGTCCGGAGGGCGTCCTGGTCGGGGCTGACCGGGAGGCGCAGGGGGACTCGGTGGGGTGCGGGTCTGTGTAGCGGGGGGTTCAGAACACCCTCTGGAGCCAGATTTACTTCCATTTCTCCTGAAAGAAATTTCAACAGAATGTGGAATTTATATTATCAACTCTAATTGCTTAAACGTGGGTCTGAACCATTTAATTAAAATCATTGCTTGCCCCTGTTTTTCTCTGAATTGCATCCCGAGAAGGTGTCCTTTGTTCTCCCTGCCTTCGCGGAGGGTGTTTTTCTTTTTATCTGAATTTGATTTTGTGATTGATGCTTACAACATCGCAGACAGGCTCTCCCACAAGACCTGCTTCTTAGGACTTTACCCCAGAGCTTTCGGCCCCCTGAGGAAACAGTTTAAAAATCAAGGCGCCGAACTGAGGCTGTCAGTCAAGTGCTTTCCAGCCTGTTCTCTGCCCGCCCTCCCAGCCTGCTGCAGTGTTTCCGCTCCTCTCTTTGTCTGAGACGCGCCCGCGCCTGGCTCACCTCCCGCCCTGGGCATCGGGCTCCCCGCCGCCGAGTGTGGCGCGCTGCAGCTGCCGCGGGCACTGAGAGCTGCTGTCTGGAATCAATTAGCAGCAGATGCCCCAGAGCAGCACTCTCAACGTCTTCTGGGCTATTCTGAGACAGATCATAATTCCTCCCACACCCGCCCGGCGTTCAAGCTGCCCAAGGTCATTGCTGAGCTTGATTCTAGCCCGGCAGAGCAGCAGTGCGCCAGGTGGAGAAGTGCGCTCCCAGGGCTCCGTGCTCAACCCTGACGTGGCAGCCCTCTTCTGTAGTGGGCCCGCGGCAGCCTGGAGGTGACCGTGTCCCTAGGCGCCGCTCCCGCAGGCGGGGTGTGGGCATGGAGTCATAGCCGCCAGCAGCCTGGGGCCAGTCAGGAAGGGGTGCAGCCTGCACCCCGGCTCTAGAGCAGTCCCAGGGCCCAGCCTCTGCAGGCGTGTGGTGCCGGCTGCACGCGGGAGAGTCAAAGCGTCCTGTCCATCCTCGGCAGCAGGTGACCTTGACACACAGCCTCGGCCTCCTCCTTTAGGACGAGGGCCTAGAACCGAGACCTGTGAGACGCCTCCCAGCTCCCACATTCACACGGCTTTGCTGTCTCCTTCAACATGCTGGGCACAGAAATTACAGCTTGTAAGTTCTGTGTCTTTGCTCAGAACAGGTTCGTCCCTTTGTTGCCATGTCTGAAACATCTCTGCCGAGGCCAGTTGCCTGCAGGGTCACTGTGGTCACTGTCCTCGCCTCCTTCCATCCCCGCCCCTGCCGCCTCCTACCTGAGGTCTGCAGGGCTTGCCCCTCCTAGAAGGGCGAGGAGCGGCCCCCACACGCCCCTGCCCTGGGCGCTCTGCGGACTGGGTAGGGGGAGGCTTTGGCATTAACGGCAGCCCCAGAGCACCGCCCCCTTCCCTTCTGCCTCCAGAACAGGCCGTTCTCCCAGTGCTGCTGTGGCCACCTGACACCCCCACCCAGTGGCCTGAGCAATCCACAGTGGCCCACCTGAAAGCCACTGTCTTGCCAGAACATTCTTATGCAAAGAACCAAAGAACAAATTATAAATTCACGGGACTGATGTCTCATTAATCATGGGTCTAAAACTCCTCAGGGAGGAAAGTTACCTGTTCCACTCACAGGTTTTTATTTGCTTTTTAAAGACACATTAATAGAAAATTATGGAATAAAAATACCTTTCTTTGTTGTAGGAGTAATAACAATAGCAGGCACCAAATGTAAGTCTTCTACCTATATTGTTGGGACTCAGTACAGAACATATTATTGTGTTTCAAAAATACTTTTACGATGGATGTAATTTGATATGAAAGTTTAGCTTAATCTTTCATTTTCATGAGTTTAAAAAAGGAGTGAAAAAATTTTGCAATTAAGGCTGAAGGAAGCATGTGCATTCTGGTGCCATCTAGTGACCATACCTGATATTGCAGGAGTGTGTGGTCTTACTACATGGGGTGTCGTGTTAATTAAATTATGGACTAACAATGAGTTATTTAATCAGCCATTTAATTATTTTGAATAACATTATTATTACAGTGAAATAAATATTAATTTACCTTTTTAACGATGAGAAATTTATTCATATGTTCCAGCCCTGAATATCTGCATGATATACCGTAAGGCCTGGTCGAGTGTATTACAAAGCTTTAAAAATTTCACCGTTCCCACTTTTTAAGTGTTGCTTCCTCTCCTCAGGCCTCCAGGTGCCCACACGGGCAGGCCGCCCAGGTGCACATGCCCTTGCCTCGGGTGCCCCCCAAGGGCACTTCCCTCCCGGGGTCCCCACCGCCCCGCTCTGCGTCCCCACCTGCCGTGGCTTCTCAGCTCCTTGAAAGGAGCGTGCAACTGCATGAACCTCCTTTCTTCTTGCTTAAATCGCCACACGAGGCCTTTCTGCTGCAGAGTGGTTGTAAATCTAGTTTCACAGCCACTGAGCAAGCGCGGCTGCTGAAAGAAAAGGGTGAAGACTGAGCTAAAGTAGGTTCCTCCCTGGAAGCAAGTCATTCGTGTCCTTTTCAAAGTCACATACGTATAATCTGGAGAGTAGATTAAGCCGTCTCTGAAGAGCTGCTTTTAGCTATTTTCCCTTAAAGGGGCTGTATTTCCTCCATCTTCAGCGAATTAACAATTTCATTAAATAATAATCAACTTAAAGAAGCTCTCTGACACAACCTTAAATCCTCCTCTGGTTTATTTGATGATAGGCTCCTTGCAGTGTGCCAGAATTCATTCCCCAGCTGCAGCCGGCTCCTGGACAGACATCCTGTCTGCCCTGCGGGACGACCTCGCGGGGGTGGCTGCCCATCAGCCCAGAGTCCAGCCTGCTCAGGGTCCCAAGCTATGCATCTGCTCAGAAATGTGCTCCTGGGAGAACAGTGTTTGAAAATAACTTTTCCCATCAAGGATCCTTGTTTGGTTTTTTAAAACCTCCCTTTGCTGTATCAGATCATCTTCAGAAACCTTGACCCCTGGCCCCGGGCACTGACACAGAGTCGATTAGGTGGTGACGCCGCCCTCGGCATTGCCCGCTAGGAGTGGGCGCCTCAGCCCCGCCACGCTGCCACCCGGCTCTCTGGTGCCAGGAGTGTCGTTAGGGTGGGAGGGAGCACAGGCGTGACCCAGTGACGCCTCAGGGCTAATAACAAGAAAGCCAAAGTCTGCCTCCGGTTCATGGGAAACCACGTAGCGGGTGTGTGCTGGATGAGAGCGGACAGTTCCCAGGGTGGTGATGCCACCCCCGTCTGAAAGCGGGGCTGCTTCCCCCACACTTTCCAGAGCAGGCCCAGCTGCAGCCTTGGCTCCCCCAGTCTGAGCGCCCGGTCTCTGCGTGCACTCACACACATGCTCGCACAACTGGAGGCAGGACAGCCCGGCCAGTCAGCAGTGACAGGCAGCAAGAAGTCGTGGGAAAGGAAACTGAGGCATGCACTGTCTGGCTCCAGAGCATCTGGCCTCAAATGAAATTAGTTTTAACGAGCTGTGCTTGAAGGTACTAGAATGGAGAGAGTCTTTACATTTTGTTCCTGCCAAACTGGAGTTTTACGTGTCATCTTTCTTTATAACGTCCCAATTAGCAAACTAGTAACTCCAGTCCCAGTTTGGAGGAAATTGAAAATGTGGAAGAATAAAGAAGTGAAGGTACCTTCTGGGGTTTTACACAGAATAAGTCAGAAGAAAACCCCACTGGGGGCCCTATTTATTGCGGACTGTGTGCTGTCACCCCGCACGATGGCCCGGGGTGTACTGAGCACAGTGCCTGCCTCACGGGGCTTGTTCGGTGAGCGTCACGGTGGTCACCGTCACTCTGCAGAGCACACCAGTCTGGTAGGCGCTTGAGACGAGCCGACCACTGTGTGGGCCTGCGTTTGGCAGGACCTCTCTCTGAGACCCGCTTCCCCGCACCGGGCAAAGGTGACTGGGTCTGACTTTGTTACGTGCTGTCAGGACCTTCATCCGACTGGCATCAGCCACGCGCCCACAACAACAGGTGGACAGTAAGACGGTGGCCACCGGGCCTCACCCTTGCCCTCCCTGAGGAGGGTCCGCGGGCAGCGTGGAGGTGCCGCCACGAAGGCACAGGAGACCGGGGGAGACGAGCAGGCGCAGGCCCTCGGCAGAGCGCGGGCGCCGAGCAGGGCAGCTGGCAGAGCCTTTCACACCGTTCCCATGCCGCTGTCGCTGAGGCAGAGGGACGTGCCACACACCGTGGAGAGCAGCGGCTGCGCTCTCTGCCGTGCAAGGACGACCTCTCGGCACAGTTGCCTGTGGGTCGTCTCCATTGAAAGGTTTTACCTCAGTCTGTAGCACAGAGAATGTTCTGCCTAAGAGACACTTCAAACTTGTGGCTTATGTGTTTGGAGGATGGAGACAAGACGGAATTCGCCAATTCGTCTAATCATATGTCAGGAAAAAAGGGTGAGAGGCACAGTTCAAGTGAAGTATGAGTTGCAGCTTAGGAGGTGGAAGCGGGGAAACAGGCCCTCGGGCCCAACTTAAACGACCAGGGCCCCACGACCCGCAGAGCCAGGCGGAGCGTCGCCCGCGCTGCCCCCACAGAGCGCAGAGCCCTGGCTTGGCTCTGCCTGGAGGATGCCACTCACCTCGCAGGCCGAGAGCCCCGCGCTGCTGCCCGTTTCCTGCAGCGCAGAGGGCAGCGTGTGCTCTGGTCACAGACGCGTCTGTACCTGTGCCCTTCTGCATGCGTAAGACTGAGAGTGCATCTTGGTTCCCCCGCAGGACTACGTGCTGGCCGTGCAGGCGTATCACGCTGTCATCCAGTGCTGCCCGGAGCAGGAGCCGCAGCTGCTCAGCGGCATCGGCCGCATCTCCCTGCAGGTACCCGCACCGCGGCGCACACGGGAGCCACGCAGGCGGCGGTGTGGGGGGAGCAGAGGGCTTACCCTGGGGGTGCTTTGCTTGGGTCGGCGATTGCTTAGTTTTAATTTGTAGATATACGAAATGGTGCCGAAATTATTTCCATTCAAATGCACGTGCCAAGAGGAGGCCCGGCCCTGCAGTAGTGTGGTCTGAGTGTGTCCAGTCCCGGCCTCTCTGCAGCTGCCGAGTGTGAACTCACAGAGGTCGTCCTAGGAGGGCGCTGGAATGCACTGCTGTGGGCGCGCTCCTGTTGCAGGTGAACGGGAGTGACCAAACCGTGCAGAATTTTATTTCAACGTAGCCGACAATACAGTCGCTCGCTGATATTTGCGGGAAAGGGCTCTAGAACTGTGTGCTGGGCCGAGGAAAGTCCAGACTGGACGGAGGCCTCAGTAGTGCGGAAAGCTGGGACAGGAGCCTCTTTGCCAAGAATGTCATGGAGCTAGAATGCGTTTCCCTGGAATATTTGGTGACAGGAAGGTCCCTACCTCATCTCTGTCAGTCCCCCCTTGCAGGCCCAGCACGAGGCAGCCCTCGCCCCTCACCCTCCGTCTCCTAGGGCTTAAACGTGGGCAGGGAACGCGGGAGGGAGCGAGGGACAGCTAACGGTGGGGGGAAGAGAGCAGCCCCCGACCATGAGTCAGGTGCCGCGCAGGGCTGCTCACCCTCAACGGGAGTGACCCCCTGTTGTGCAGGCCAGAAACTGAGTCTCCGAGTGGTTAAGTGAGGCTGGGTTGGAGAAGGACAAGCCGACATGCGTGGCCTCATCTGATTCCTTCCTGGGACGCTTGGGGCCCGTCATGGAGCATCACAGAGTGGCCTGCAAGACACCAAGCCGTGAGCGTCACCTCCTCGTCTGCACTCAGGGATGCTGTAGAAACCCTTGTCACCCACAGGAGACGTCACGCGAGTGGCTGGGATTTTTAGCTGACTGTAAATGTAACTAACGTAATCTAGCAACCCACTGCAGCTGTTAAAATAGTGGTGCTGTCTTTGGATGTGTTAAAATCATCTGATGCCCGTACCGCAGAGAAAACTCATTTCCGGCATCCTCTTCATCAGGCAGCTCACAGCTTCAGCATCTAGCACATTCCGTGTTGGGAACATGTTAAAATGGCCATTGACAATCTGTAAGGGCTTCAATGCAAGCGAGCTGGTGAAGAACCCAGCACCTGAGGCAGAGGAAGGGCTGGGACGTAGCTCCCCCTGCGGCCGGAGGGCTGTCAGGGTGAGGGGAACAGCGGAGTCGAGACCGGCGGCGTCCGTGGGGCAGACCCCACGGTCTCCTGGACTGAGCCAGACAGCTGCCGCCTGCCCGTGCAGAGCCCGGGGCTTAGGCGGCTCCAGGGCAGCTCCTTCCACGTGGTAATTCGGGGATCCGGACGGCTCCCTCTTGTAGCTGCACAGGCTGGAACAGGCGGCTGCGGAGGGGAGGAGAAAGCCCAGCCCTGCTCCAGCCAGACCCACGTGGAGGGCCCGTTACTCGTTTCCACTCGCTCTGAGGGGCTGTGGCTCCGCAGGACAGAGCCAATAGGCGGAAGCTCCAAGGAGGCGTATTTCCCCAGACTTTGCGTTTGTCGGTGAAATGGGTCTCTGGGTCTGTGCACGTACATGAGCAACATCTCAAAAGCATATGGCGTGTTCTCTGTCTTCATGAAAGTAAGGAGTGTTCCTTCCTTTCTCTGTTCCATGGAAAAGTCTGAATAATTATCTATTCCTGAAGGTTTGAATGATTCTCCTAAGAACTGCCTGTGCCGAGCTCTAGGGGTGACACTGAGCATTTTTCATAGTTTATTGTTGTTACTAATCTGCCTCAGTGTTGTTCTGTGCCTCTCTCTGTTTCTGGGGACAATTTTGGCAACTTAGAGTTTTCTAGAAAATCACCTATTTGGTCCTGTTTTCACATGTATTTGCATAAAGTGAAATATCGTCCTCTTTTGTAATGATTTCGATTTCCTTTCTACCGGGGTCGTCCCCTTTCGCATTTCTAGTTATGTTTATTTATGCTTTCTTTTTCTTCATTAGTTTTGATACCTGTTGTTTGTTTTTTAAATAACTAGTGTTTTATTGATTTATTTTCTAGACATTCTATAAAATTTATAATTGCCTTTTTATATTGCTTAATTCTTTTCAGCTGCTTCTCTTAGAAATCGGTAGGATTTTAAATCCCAATTACATCTGAATAATTATGAAGATGTAAACTTGCTTTCAGATCATCAGACAATCCGTGGGTGGCAAAGAATATACCAAGATTTCTCTGTTACTTCCCCCAAAATTGTTTCTGTTGACCTGTGAGGCCTCGTGGTGCAGGGTCAGTGTGGTCTGGGAGTTGGGCAGACCTGGGTTTTGAGTCCCAGGTGTTAGGTGTTTGCCGTGTGACCTGCAAAACCTGCCCAACCCTTGGGAACCTCATTTTCTTCATCTAGAAAATGAAGGTAGTAATCATGTCTGCATCGCAGGTTGTCCTAGAGCCAGATGAGCTGTGTTTGAAGCACTCAGCACAGTCTCCAGTGTGTATTAAAACTTGATTATTATTAAATCTTGATTATTAGCTATAATAATCTCCAGGTGAATAGGAAACATTGTCCTGTTAAACAGGATTTTAATTAACATGAACACATTGCAGGAAATGCAGATGTTCAAGCCGAGGGCCATGCTGTCGAACCCACACTGGCCTTGGTTTCCTTTCAGTCAGTTAGTAAGTGAGAAGTCTGTAGCAGAAGACTGCAGACTGCTTCGGACCGCGCGGTAGGAGGGAAGCAACGGATAAATGCTGTTCTCCTTTCTCCCTGTGGGTGTTTTCTCTGTGTTCCATTTTGTTTTGTTTTTCCTCTTCCTCATGTGGTGTTTTCTTTTGCGGGATAGTGTCGTTGTTGCAACCTCACCAGGTTCACTGCCCGCCACTCAAGGGGAGGCCAATGCGCTGAGACGTCAGGGCGACAGCAGAGAAAGGGTTCAATACCGCAGGCGCCGTGTGAGGAGACAGGAGGAGGTTCTCAAATCCGTCTCCCCAAGACTTTGGGAGAAAGGGTTTTTTAAGATATTAATAGTTTGTCGGGCAAAGGACTAGGGAATCGGATCTGCTGACTGGCTGGGGATGGACTCACAGGGTCAGGAAGCAGAAATCATCTGCTTGTGCTGAGTCCGTTCCCAGGTTGCAAGACCAGCTGCATTGGTTCCTTGGGCCACTGTTCTGGCTGGGTCAGTTGGTCCACCGGCATGCAGGGTCCAGAGGACACCTCAAAGGCCAGCCTTAGGTGTCACCAGGGTGATGCTATCTATGGGAGCAATGAAGAAAGCTAAGAATCTTCATGAGCATCAGCGCTGTGACTCCTGAGCAGTGAGCAGTTACAGGAAAGCCGGCTGGGGGACGATGGCCAGAGACACACACCTCTCTGTATTTTCACTGCGCGTGCAGCTTCGCACAGTGCAGGCCACACGACTGTTCCCACCTAACAGCCTTTTATTCGTTTCATAAAGGGCGGTTTCGTCGTCAGCTGTGAAGAGTCTACAGTTTTATCCTATTTGTAAGCCATGAAGTTAGCGGCCATTGTCATGAATGCGGCAAAAGATGTGAGATGCCTGGGTCGGAGACAAAGGGCATTTACTACTCACAGCAACAGCAGCGTGGCCAGAGTGTCACTTTTTTCACCAAACGCTGAGCCCCAGTTTCCTCTGGGTACTTCCAGGATACTCGTGATGGGTTCTGTTGCTGGAGAGCAGTTCTGAACTTGGAAAACCTCAGTCCTTGGTACTGGCCAGTCACCATGTCTGCCCTTTGCCCCAGAGGGATGCGTTCCAGCTTCCCAGGCAGCCCCGTGGGAACTTCGCAGACTGGTCACAGACTGACAGGTGCTTCCGTGAAGAGCATGGACGGAGTGAACCAGCACTACGCAGGCACTGGTCGCCCGAGCTCTCCCGCACGTGCATGTGAGCAGCACACGTCCCCCGGTGTGCGGAGTGACAAGGGACATGGTGATGCGGAGCTGGACCCTGGAATGCAAAGGCCTTGTGCGTGACGTTTTTGACGTGGGATTTTTTTCCTTTATTTTTAATATATTTTTCATTGTAAGCCTTAGATCATTCATTTCCTTCCTTATGCTTCTGATGGCGAAAGAAAACCTGAAGCTGCCTTTTAACAACCACGCTGCGCTTCTGCAGGGACGGCGGGCGGGAGACGGCGGGTCCTCTCGCACGCCCTGGGCCGCCAGCCCTGTCGGCTTGCTGTGATTCAGGGAGCTGATGGTTTCCTACCTGTGCGATAAGAGTGGGTTTACTGTTTTGTTTGTTACAGTAGAATTCTGTATTGCCTGGTCAAAATATTACTTTGAAATTTGCAAATTTGATGACAACTACCATTTTACTAGGCACGAATAACCAATAAAACTGACTTGAGGCCTGCCCATAGTCTACCAAAATTTTAAGTTTTTTTATTATCGTATTATCATTCATTTTATTTTTGTTGTACTTAATGCTATGCCAGAATTCATCTCGAAGGGTACAAGTTACTAAGCTGTAAGACTTGTAAAGAAGGCATGTATGTTAACAGCTGAATCTCTGACATGTAGAACGTCGACATTCCACTGTATCTTACATGTCTCTTGCTTTTTTACAAGTAATGATTCCTGATTACTCATGATTACTAATGATTGAAACTGATGTATTCTCTGCCCGACACATTAGCGTCTTCATATTATAACATGATATTAGGAAACTGTATATGTGGGTACAGAGTTACATTTAATTTGTCAAATAAACTGACTAAATAATTTTGTCAAAGCAGATTGGAGACATAAAAACAGCTGAAAAGTATTTTCAAGAAGTTGAGAAAGTGACACAGAAATTGGACGGACCACAGGGTAAAGTAATGGTTTTAATGAACAGGTAAATATTTTAAAACTAAATATATTTTTTATCAAATTTCCCCGAAGGGTTTAAGCTCTACTTACTGATCTGGAGAACGTGTCCCTCTCTGTGCCTCTTCCCGTCCTGTCTCTCAGAATTGGGAGACCCAAAAAGTACATGGGCATTTTCTTGAATTTCAGTGTTGTTCTTTTACTCATAAGAACTGATTTTAAGGAGGCATTTTCTCCCCTTTGTTCTGCGAAGTACTGCTTGTATTGCCCCCACCGCCAACGTAAACGTGCATAAATGCTGCCTCTCCTGCGCCAGCCGTTCGGACGCGAGTGTTTTGTTCCGCGATTGGCTTCTCTGAGTAAAAGAGCGTGCGACAAAGGGCAGCTGTGCGTGCGTGTGTGTCTGCCAACAGGAAGCCTCGCCCAGGGCAAAGCTTACACGCAAGATGGGAGAGTGAGAACGGCAGGAAGGAACTTTAGGTGAAGCTTCTTTGCCTAAATCCATACACACTAGAGCGGTTTCGATTTGCTGGCCGGAGTGCGCGCCGCGGTTCAGGCAGCGAGCCCGTCGGGGCCTGTGTCTGCAGCGCAGGGCGGCCGCGCCGCCGGGAGCCCCGGGCCGAGGCAGACGTCCCGTGCGCCGTGTGCTGCTTTCGCTGTGTGCGCCCGCACCCTGCCCCCAGCCCGTAACCGCTTACGCGTCGCGTGTGTTACAGAGCGTTCCTCCACCTCGGGCAGAACAACTTCGCAGAGGCCCACAGGTTCTTCACCGAGATCCTGAGGCTGGAGCCCACGAACGCAGTGGTAAGATCCCAAGCGGAAGCGCGTTCAGTAACCGCAGGATCTTCCACCTCCTGCATTTCGCAGACGCTGGAAACATACGCTACAACGAATCTGAAGCGGCGCTGCGGCCTCTCCGCGGTCCGCGGGCTTCTGGCGGCTACGGTGCTCGCGGGGGGAGGTGACCCGGCAGGGTGGGCGGGCGTCTGCCGACCCTGTGTGACCCTGGGCTGTGCCCTCTCCTAGGCCAACAACAACGCTGCCGTGTGCCTGCTGTACCTGGGCAAGCTCAAGGACTCCCTGCGCCAGCTGGAGGCCCTGGTCCGGCGGGACCCCGGGCACTACCTGCACGAGAGCGTGCTCTTCAACCTGACCACCATGTACGAGCTGGAGTCCTCGCGCAGCATGCAGAAGAAGCAGTGCCTGCTCGAGGCCGTTGCCAGCAGGGAGGGGGACAGCTTTAACACGCAGTGCCTCAAGCTGGCCTAGTTCTCTCCCGGCCACTGCGTCACTGCCTTCCGGAACAACCCGGATCTTCGTAAACTGTGTACATAGAGCTAACGTAGTAATGCAACTCTGAGGGATTCAATAAAACATCTTCCACAGTGTCTGGGATCGTGTCTTCCTGATCCTGAGCCACGGCCCAGGCCCAGACTGTCCAGCAGTCTGTTGTACCCCGGCCACCTCCATCCCTGTGGGTCTGCCGCTGTCGTGAACACGCCAGGATGATCGCACGGTTGGAATGGCGCTGTGGGCACCGGAAGTCCATGGCACACGCTGACCCTTGAGTTTGTTCCTGGAGACTAGCCTGGTTTGTTCATTAATGCTGAGCATACCCAGAGAAAGGCTGGAAACTGCAACGTGAGCCCTTTTTGCCATATTCCTGAATGTTCTGGAGGGTTTATAAATAATGGAAGAGAAACTGCATGCGTAGATCACCCTCATCTTCCTCTCACTTCCTCTCCAACACACCAAACTACACGCGCCAGTTTTACTCAGCGGATTCTTTCTCAGCCTGATGCCAAACACCTTGGCGCCCAGGGGTGGTGAGCGAGCCGCCAGTGTGTCTCCTGTGTTGTGCAGCCACGCGGAGAGAGGAGCTCGTGTGCGCGGTGAAACAAAGGAGGTGATTAGCTGCACTGACCGGCAGATGGGCCGGGAGGTGTCCCCCAGCCTGAGTGCGCAGTATTACACGTTCTTCCATGCCTGAAAGTCAGGACACTTGCTTTAATATTCACAAAGTTATCCCTGGCTTTTAAAAAATTTAAAATACCTGAAAATTTCTTCAATTTATACTAAAGAACTCTGGCAAAGTGCTTTAAATATCCAGCTTTTCTAATACATTTTTAAACATAATTCATTTTAAAGAGTCTATAATATAAACATCTATTGTGCAAAGCAAAGCTTTATTTCTATTCATTCCTTTAGTAAAGTAGAAACATACAAATACAGCATCTCCTAGGCAGGCTCAACCCATTTGTTGAAATAATGGTGTAACTGCACATTAAACAGGAGAAGAAAGAGACGAGACAGCCAAAAGACCATTGAACACCAAGGAGGTTTTAAAACCTTTCTCTTCAAAAAGAGAGAAAAATTAACCTTTTTTTTAAAACCCAAAAAGCTGATGTCATTTAAAGTCCTTCACTTTGAGGGTTTTCCTTCAAATCTGGGCGCAGGAATGAGTGGCGGGTCCTTTCTGCTGCTCAAACCTGCCACCGCACTGCAGAGAGAAACGGCATTGCCAGTGGAGGACAGCTCCTGTCCCCAGGTCAGTGGCTCAAAACCATCCCAGGCCAGTTGTGCATAAAAACAGATGACATTGCCCAGGCTGCCCCTGGAAGTAAGCCCAGCAAAACCAGTTCCACCAGTTTGGCCAGGGCGGTGAGGGGCCCACTCTGGAGCCGGCCTGGGGCAAGGCTCAGCTCCCCGGAGAGACGGCCTCATCATTTGCCTCGTTTCTCTGCAAGTTCTTGAAGATAGGAGAGGAAAACGTTGCTATGGATGTCCATAATGTCCGGGATAACAGTTGTAAGTTTATCTGTTAAATAAATGCATCCCTGAAATCTTTTCTGGAGCCCAGTAGAGTGAATGTTATCCGTCACAGAGCTCATATTAATATTCCAGCTAGGAAATTGGAAACCTCATTAGGCTGGTGATGGGCTGAAGCTGTGGGAATGCCTGCTCTCCGGCAACGTGGAGGATGGGAATCCAGCAGCGTGTGCCAGGCCTTGCGCAGGCACCGTGTGGGCTGTGCTGACCTTCCCCAGCGCAGCCCTGCCCCCACTGGTGAGGAGCTGGCCATGGTTAGCACGCCATGGCCCCGCGACTCCTGGCAGGGGCCAGTGGCATGTCAGGCCTGTGAGCGCTTCACGCACTGCTTGGACTAAGCGCCCTCCCTGGGTCCCAGCTCAGACGCCTGTATCTCAGGTATCCGTGGGCCCTTCAGCAAACTTGATAGCCCGCCAGGCTCAGCCCTGGAGTGGAGGTGGGTGCGGCTCCCGCATAGGCCCTGCCCGTCTTCCGCGTCCTCGACTGGCCCTGTGAGAGGGGCCAGCCCAGGTGTGGCCGGCAGGAAGGAGAAGGAACGCACATCCCACACTGCCCGGGCGGTGTGGACTCGTGCAGACCACTCCTGCTCAACGCGGGGTGCTCCCCTGGGCCGTGCAGCTGGCGGCGTGGGCCTTTCTGGGGCCCCTCACGCAGCAGACACAGACCTGGGCCTCGGGCTCAGCCTACACCCCACGCCCACGCCTACGCCTCGCTCTGCCAGGCACCCAGGCCCTCGGCGCGCATGGGTGACAAAGGGGGCTGAGGGTCTGCGTCTTGAAACACGCTCTGGGTGTGAGACCTGTGGCTTTGGACACATCCCATGTCCTCTGTCAAAAATCTGGACTTAAATTAGAACAGCTCGCAGTCATCTCACCGGATTCTGCTTCTGTCGTGGTTTCTGTGTGGTCCAAGCCGCCCGGCCCTGCCTAAAACAGCCAGGCCAGTCACCAGTGCAGCGCCGGCTCCTGAGCTGGACTTTCCCCCGAGTGTGTCTGTCCAGCTGAACCTGGGAGCCGCCACACTCCCCGAGACGCAGGGTTAGATCCGTGGTTCTCAAAGTGGGGTCCCTGGGCCAGCAGCATCAGCGTCTCCTGGGAACGCGTCAGAAATGCACGGCCTCAGCCCCACCCCAGCCCATGGGTTCAGACCCACTGGGGTCCAGGCCCAGCAGTCTCGGTTTGCACAGCTTCCAGGGCCTTCTGGTGCTTGTGCAAGTGTTAGAAGCCACATCCGAAGGCCTCAGACAAGATCCCAGTTGTGCGGGAGGCCTCGGAGCCCACGGGGCTTGCCGTCAGCCTCCTAACACTTCTAACCATTCTCTCCTGCGTTCCCTCGAAGGCCACGCCACCAGCTGTTGTCCTCTCTGCCTGGAACCTCCCCCGATGCGTCTTTCCAGTCCAATATCACCCCAAAGCCAGGGCTGGGCACCTCCTGCCCACACTCCCCTTTCGTTCTCCTTCTGGGTCTGACCTTGGCACCTTCCAGGCTCCGCTGCACCTGCCGGCCGGGCAGCTCTTACACAACAAGTGCTGCAGTCTCTGGCCGGCGCAGCCTTCAGCCTCCAGGGAGGGCCTCTCCTTCAACACCCGCTCCAGTGCGCCCAGCCTCTCCAGGCTGGCCATGCACCCCGTGCCATCCCGACATGCGTTGCAAGGCTTGAGGCCCAGCAGAGCAGATGTGCAGGACGGTTCTCGAGGTGCCAACTTGTGCGTCTTCTCCCTGGATCCTGCTGCGCAGGCCCGGCCCATAGGTGGTCCTTAGCGTTCTCTTGGCTTCAGGTGTACACACACAGAGACGATGCTAAGAACTCCTTCTTTGCCGCCAAGGACAGAAGAGAATCTGCCCCACCTGGGGCTGTCTGCAGGTGCTGCTTTGGCTGGGCTCTGGGCCCTGATTCCTCGGATGAGACAGGACCCAGAATGCCCTTCCTTACGTTGAGCCTGGGAGGGGGGGTTGGGCCACCAGGTTCCCAGGCCTGGCCCTGGAGGCAGAGGGCGGCTGCCTGTGTGGTGGGACAGTCAGCGTGCCAGGGCCAGGGGATGTCCTGACGACACAGACACCGACGCCTGAGCCTGGAGTTCTGGTCTCGTCCTTTACAGGGGAAGGAGGCCCAGTGACCACAAAACTGAATTCCCTGCCAATTCGGAGGCAAGAGGCTAGAGACAGATTTAATTTGACTTAAAATACATAAGAAGGGGCATTTCCTACAGTCCTGAGATTGTGCCCGCTCGAGTGGTTGGCGTTGGGCCTCCGCCGTCTCTCTGCCGGAGCGAGCCTCGCACGGGCGGCTCAGACCCTGTCTCCTTTCTGTTCTCTCCGGTGCTTGGCACATTTTCAAACACAATACATACATTTGGAATAAATGAACAAGAATAAACATCGTGCTGCGTGCTGGGCTGCTCTCCGTGGCAAGGGAACTAAAGCAAAACCGCGCAGATTTTCTTGCTACACACGCTGGAGGGATTGCTCAGTATCCTAAGAAAGCCGAGCCGTTGTTGCCCCCCGGTACGTGAAACCAGGATGACACACTGTTCTTAAAGGTGTGCGTGTTAGAGTCACACTACCCATTCCCTATCGGCCGTCACGGTTACAGTCGCTCGCGATGAAGCCGCCACTCTCCCCTCCAGGAGCCTCCTGCCTTCGCGCTTCCCTCCCCCGGGTTAAGGAAGAAGCAACCAGACTGACACATTTTCAAACCCTGGCATCTACTGCACAAATGCTATTTCAGCATGTTCTCTGTGTTTTCCTGGGGAACACAGCACCATTCAAATAATAACGTTACAGGGGTAACTGAGTTTGTAACTTGCAAACTCAACGAGCTGTTGGACACGGGTGCTCCTGCCTCGGGCCGGAGCCGCCGGCACAGCCAGGACGGGGTGCGGCTCCGCTCATCGAGACCCTTCCAGTCTTCTCGGGCCATTTGAACACCGCCACCTCCACGAAGTCCTGTCGGGCCCGCCTCAGAAGAAGTGACATTTCACCTTCTGAACACCCGCTCCCACACGCCCCACGAGACAGGATCTGCGCTCTGCTTGCTCCTGCTCTGGAACAGGGGTCCTCAAATGCTTTCTGTGAAGGGCCAGAGTCAGCACTGCAGGTGCTGGGGGCCACATCCATCCCTGTTGCTTATTCTTTTGGGGTTTTTTTTAGGGCTTTTTGTTTGTTTTTCCAACAAATGTCAAAACCATCCTAAGCTTGCAGGACGTTCAGAAGCAGTCTGTGTTTGGCCCATGGGCCGCAGTTTGCAGACTTCTGTTGCAGAACAGCACCTGGCACATAATAAACGCCCCGAGACAGCGCTCACGTGCATGCCATTCTCTTCAGCGTGGCGACACAGCAACAGGACTGAGCACGTCCGGACCATGGGTCGGGCCCAGGCGCAAGTCTGGGCTCCGCACACCGCGAATCAGACGCCCCCTCTGCTAAGTAGCTCAGCTCCCTCCAAAGGAAGAGGGGGTCTGTCGCGGCCTCACTGGCCGCCCGCCCCACACTTGCACCTCCTCAGCCCTCTGTGCCCACAAAGCAGACCGACCACGTCGCCCTCTGCTGCGGGCCTGCGCCGGCTCCTGTCTCAGAGTGAGAGCCAGGCCACCCCCTCAGCTCTCTGCACCCCGCCCCCAACAAGAAAAACTGTAAGAATAAAAGGGGGTAGAGTATGCGGTGGAGAAAAGAATTTAACATTCAATATTACAAATTAAAAAAAGATTTTCGTGGGAAAATCGGGACTGCGTTGGCCTCGCACTTGCGGGAGCGTAGAGCCGTTTCCGTCCTGAGTTGCAGATGCGGCACCACGATGTTTTCTGCCCCAGGGACCCGACCCCTGGCTGGGGGCCGAGGCTCCCAGCAGACACCAATCTGTGGGGGACACGCTGAAGCCACTGCACCTAACTAGCAGCGTTCTTGTGAGGACCAAATAAAATCCTTTAAAATCCTTTAAATCTCACAGAACAGCTCCTGAGCTGGTCGTTACGCCCACCTCACAGACAGGCTCTGCGCAGGTCACACGGCTCATGGAGCCGCGGCACCGGGACTCACCGCCTCGCAGAACCATTCCGGCATCCGCGCCTCCGTCCACTCAGACGCCTTCCTGCCTGTGCAGTCCACCGAGGGTCCCCGTCCTGCCCTCACGCCCATGTCCACGCGGAGCCTCTGCCTGGGACCGCAGGGCCAGCTGCGGTGCCACCACGTGTGGCCGCTGGTCCCAAGCCCTGCTCAGGACAGGCCCCCAGAGAGGGAGCCTCTGGCCCTGGGCCTGCTGGTGTCGTCCTTGTGTCCTTGGGGACTCCCCCACCGTGTCCTTCTGCAGGGTAGTCAATAGAGCTGGGCGCCAGAGCCCGTCAGGATTAATCGGTGGCGGGCAGGCTGGAGCGTGCGGCACTGAAGCAAGTCACACTGATTTCATTGATGTGTCCCTTGCCAGGCCACTGCAAAACTCAGGTGAAATTCTATTTGGACTGTAGAACGGGTGGGGGTTTCTGAAAGGTTGGTGCAAAATGAACACAAGCACCTTTAACGGGGAGGACAAAAGACCTTGGAGTGTAATGACAAAGAGGGCAGAGGAGGGGTCTCCGTGGAGAGCCGGACTCCCAAGGAAGGCACCCCACTCCGGACCCCTCGCCACCAGTGCTGCGTGCACCATTGCCCAGCTGTGGGGGGACCGCGACCTCCCACCTGCCAGCCCGCTCCCCGAGACCCTCTGGCCTGGGGTGCTGTCTTCCTGCCCGGATGCTTCAGTGCCCCGGCCCCCTCCACGTTTGAAAGAATGGATTGAAAAATAATAGTTTCCTAAGGCAGAAACCAGAGAACACAGAGCGATTGGGAAGAGGGGCCCTGCTCCCGGGGTTGGGTGGGGGGGTGCACTGGAGGCCTTTCTGGCTAAGCAGGGCCTGAGCCAGGCTGGCGAAAGGGGCAGCCTTGCTAACCCTAACCCTAACCCTGTCCCCCGGCCCACCCAGACACCTCCTCTGCCCTCCTCGGGGCCCGGCCGGTGGTTACAGCACATCTGGCCAAGGACCTGGGCTGACGTGTCCGTGGTGACATCCTGCTCTCCCCAGGAACCACCCCCGTGCAGGGCACTGGGGCTCCTGACAGCCAGAGCAGCCGCAGCAGAGGGCCGCGAAGCAACGCCTGCAGCTCAGGGTCCCCCTCACTGGTGCAGCGCCCACCGCCTCCATCGGGGCTGGGCCCCTCCTGGGGGCCAGGCAGGTGGGGAGCCTGCGCCCACACACCTGGCTGGTGGGAATGAACTCAGGCCTTGGTTAATTCACCTCCCAGATGGGTCCCGTCCAGCACTGCCATCTACGGAACAGAGGCGCGGAGAGCGCACTCTGCGTCAGTGGACAGAGCAGTCCCATCCCAAGTCCTGCTGCTGTGACATCACCAAGCGCACAATTTACACAGATCTCCAGGGGCCATGTAATCCCAGCTCTCTCTTGCACGAGGTTAAGCTTCAGAGATGCGGCTGGACACGGCGAACCCACCAGGAAATAAGCCAGGCTCTTCCAGGGCTCACTAGGAATCCGCATCCCTCTGACCCCCTGCCGTGAAGTTGAGCAGACCATCAGAGTGGCCGCGGGATTTTTAGTTTGCGGATCAGGAAGAGAATGCAGACTAGCTGTAGGAGGGCTGATGGGTGTAAACCCCCACAGGTGACAGGACCCATCCACTCCTCCAGCAAAACCCCCCACTGGACAGTCGGGCGGCGTCCGTTCTGACCGGGCAGCGCAACCCCGAGATTAACCCGCAGTCCCGACTTGGCTCTTCCTGCCCCGCGGACGGCTGTGCGGCGTCGACCCCAGGGCTCTCCCACGCGGGAGGCACGAGGGACGCAGCGGCCAGGCAAATGCACCGCACACACTGACCCGCCCCGCTCAACCAGATGGCCTCACCCCCTCTCCAGGGTGTCCAAAAACGCTCATTCCCAGGGCTCGTGAAGAGATATTTTATGAAGCTTGGGAGCCGGGGTCCTCTAACGCAGTGAGAACGGGGGTGCTGGCGTCGTGCAATGAAGTTCGAGCCTCCTCTGTCCCACAGACCCGCGGGCTCACACCACGCTGACTTGGCGAGCTCCACTGTCACTCCGGGCAAGCAGGACTTAAACCCTCGAGAGAAACAGCCGAGGAGGCAGGCAGGTGGCAGCCGGGCACTGCAGCCACCCTGCCCTCTGGTGCCGTCCCCTGGCCGCAGCCCCACAGAACCTGCCCGGGAGCCTGGGGCCAGGGCTGGGCGGTCACTCCCCAGGAGCCAGACAAGAAGTGAGGCTCTAGAACCGTCTACACCATGTGCCCACCATGCGGAGCCAGCTTATTCGCAGTGGGGAATAAGCACCTGCAGAACTAGAGGCCCAGACAGGAGCCGGAGGGAGACCTGCCGGCCCCTCCCCAGTCCCTGGCTGAGGCTCCTGTATGTCGGGCTTCTGTCACTTGTGACAAAAAAAGCCCTAAATACGAACAGATCGTGTCAAGAGCGTTTGAAAGCACAGAAACAGGCAAAGCAGGACCCAGCCCCCGGTCACACCTCCCAACGCCGCCGACCAGCCCCTGCGGGGAGCCTGGGACGGAGAGCCTCCTTCCTAGCTCCTCTCGCCTGCTCATGCTTGAGGGCACCTGGCAGCCAGGCCCGTGGGAGCAGGAGTCCTGCAGGACGGGACAGCAGGACCGACCGCTTCCGTCCCGCGGGTGCTCCCGGCCCGGGCTGGGCACAGAGCGCCCACCGCGCTCAGGACCACCTCCTCCACCCTCACTGCCCACTTCGAGGTCTGGTGCTGCCTGGCACAGACAAGCAGTCGACTCCTGCCTTGTTTCTGCAGCGGTCTGCTCCATCGTTTTGTTTCTCAAGATTTCTGATGCACTCCTCAAGCCAGGCCCTCCTGGTGCCCCTCATGCCGAGGGAGTGGGGCAGCGGCGCTGGGCAGGCACACCCAGCAGCCGTGGGGCAGGACAGGCCAGGCTGGTCAGCGCCTGGGGAATCTCGGGTGAGACCTCAACTGAGAGACGGTGTCTGCTGCAGCGGGCGGATGGTCACAGCCCGACTTGCTCTCACTCTTGTGTTGTGGGTTTTCCTCGTCATGTTCTAACATGAGGCAGTACAGCTCTGCTTCCACCCTGACGTCTACGATTCTCTGCCTCTTCCCTGCTCCAGACCCAAGAGCAGCGTCGCACGAGGCCCTACTTCCCTCCACTTTCACCTTGAGATCCTTAGAATGCTGCATGTTTTTGCAATTCAGTTTTCACTGTGTGAATCATGAAATTATTTGAGGTTTCTAGAAACTTTTGCATGAGATACTTTCCAAATGAAACGGCTTTCAGAAAAATGTTTCTCAGAATGTAACATTCTAAACACCGACTTCTACCAAACGCCAGGTGGCGGGAAACACGCAAGAAACCCTACACTGGCGAGTTCCTCAAAATCCCTCGCTAAGCCCCTCCCACCTCGACCTCCATACTCCGCGAGACGTTTTGCTGCCGAGTTGCACAATTCACAGCCGCCCGGCCCATGAGAGCTCCCAGTCCGCCCGACAAAGGCCCCACTCTTTGCTCCTTGGAAACCAACAAGCCTCGCGCAAGCGGAAGGGCTTCACTGTAGCTGCCAAAGCCATATTAGGAAAATGAAACGTCTGAAGCTGAAAACTGCGCTGTATAATTAGGATAAAACGCTCCCGTCGACAGGACTAGGTATTCTTCACTGGGACCAGGTGAACTTCTGACTGGACTGCGCCGTCTGCGCCTGTGGGGGAGCTTGCAGGGAGAGTTCAAGGAAGCCCAAGCGTGTCCTTCACAGCCCACATTGTCATTGTCAGCCTCACCTGGGCTCCCCAGAGAGCACACGGAAAGCCCGTGTGTGCATGCACACACATGCACATGCACAGGCACACACGCACGCACACGCCGGACCGACGTGAGCACACAAAGCTCCAGTCATCTGGGATTGGGTTTGGTTTCCTGTGATCAGCAAATCGACGGCCCCTTTGTGCCGGCCGGTGCCCACTGCAGCCGTGTTTGCGTTTCTACTGTTAAGTTCTCACCGCCTTAAACAAAGAGTGAACCCACACTCCTCTCAGGATACCTACTTCTCAGGAGGTTGAAAACTGCCTGGCTTGTAGACACATATCAATAAACAATTATTCCTCCAAATTCTCGGAGGAACTACCACCAGCTTTGGTGGCTGACAGAGATGGGGATGTTTTGGAAACCGGGTCACAGTGTGTTGGTGGCAAGAGGAAGCCAGCGTGGAAGCCTCTGGAACGGATCCGTTGGACCACAGCAGAAACCACGCAACCACACGTGGGATCACATGTGAGCTTTGCATGTAAACAAAGCAACTAGCCCACTCTGACAAGACCAATAATCGACCACATGTTCAGATTTTAAAGTACTATTTTGATGCAAGAACTGAATTTAGTAGCCATGTTTTCTTAACCAAACATTAGACGACGTGGTCTGTATGTAACAGCTGGAGCACAAGGAATCAGAATCAGGGCGGCTGCTGTGAATCCAGCTCCTCCCTGGCTTGTGCCTCGGCCCCAGCCTGGTGAGCCTGCTGCTCTTCCTTCGCTTCCATAAGAGGTTGACTCAGGACCTTTTAAAATCGCGGGTTCAGTATTGTAAATTCCATGTGAGGACGCTGTGGCTGTTTCTAACGAGCTCACACGCAGCAACCGTCGCCCGGCTGAGAAGAGCCACCCACAGCAGCGCTTCCCAGGGCGCCTGGGGCCCCCACTCACCCGGCTCTTCCCTCTACACCCAGCGATGAGGATGAACAGACGGATGGCAAGAGGGAAATGAGGACCAGAGAGGAGCCTGCTCACGGGGGAACTGTAGGCGAAACCAAACAGGGACACGGACATCACAGGAATGAAGGAGACTTGAAAAACCACATTTCCGACAGGTGAAGTGTCTTGGAGCTAGGACTTCATCAGGATGAAATGTTTAATCTGGATCAAGAAAGAGCAAGGCTGGAATTTCCTGGATGATCCGTGTCTACACCCTACAATGAAGGACCCGCTGGCCTGGGCTCCCCGCGGTGTGGTTTTATCCTCAGCGGGATACAGCAGGAAAGAAGTGGAAGTTTCTCTAAAATGCCAACACGTTAACCAGTGTGACACCACAGCTAAGTGCAATAATCTGTGCTCCGATTTGTCAATATCCCAGTCATAAATGCCACTGCAATAAATGCTACACAGATGCCTTTAAAAAGAGGATACGTTTGAAAAAATAGTACGTCCAGGTACATCTTACTCAACCAGCAAGCACGGCCCTCTCTGAACTGATAACTTACAAACTGGGTGACGTGCAAACTGCAGCTGATCTGCCCGGGAGACGAACAGTTGGGCTCCCTGGGGAAGTACCTGATTTAGAACCCTAATGAATGTGAGTTCATAAAGGATGTCTCCTCTCTAACGTTCAACGTGAACTAGAAACCTCAGCTGTCTTACGGTGATGCCTCCAGAAAGAGCGGCCCTCATTTCCCCGGCTTTCCGCTGCCTCCCTGCAGCTCTGCTCTGTTCTAGTCGACCTTCCCTCGCTCACGTGGAGTTGGCCCGCCCTGGAGCTCCCTCAAGCCTGCCGAGCGTCCGTGATGCTGTCGGGAGGCTGCACTGCCACACAGATGGCGGACAGGGCTTGGGGAGCAGAAGCTGCGACACGGGAAGCCAACACGAAAGCACCCACTGTGGCTCCACTTGCATCAATGCCGGAAAAGGCAAAATGGACCCGGTAACAGCGGCTGCCTGGGATGGGGTGAGGGAGGGACTAACACGGGACACAGGAAACCTTTGGGGCGATGAAATCGTTCTGTGGTTGTGCTACATGTGTCAAACTGTAAAACTCTGACAGTGCCCTGGTGTGGGCGCGCCTGCAGTCCCAGCTGACTCGGGAGGCCGAGGCGGGAGGATCGCTGGAGCGCAGGAGCCTAAGGCCAGGCTAGGTGGCACAGCGAGACCCTGTCTCTACTTTTAGAAGTAAAAATAAATAAATACACCTAAAGTGAGTGCATTTTATTGTGTGTAAATCGCACCTCAGTGAAACCGACTTGTAGGAAATGCAGACGTGAGATACACGGGGAACCAAGCGACGCGGCGCCCGCCGTGCTCTGGCAAAGTCCGTCACCCGCCCGACTGACCCTGCCCGTGAGCACGGCCCTGGCTCGAACAGTCCTCAGACGCCCAGGCATGGGGCAAGGAGCTGCACCCCAGTGCCCACCCAGCCGGGGACGGCCATCAGGATACTGTGGATCCACGCGGCGAAAAGTTATATTAGGAAAAAAAAAAGCTATTTAATGTGATCATCTTTTTCATGTTTCATCCTTAAAAATGAACAAGTTCCACTTATAATGACCATTTAGAAATGAATCTCTAAAAAAAAATCCCAAAAACCAGTAGATCAGCACATATTTTAATTATTAAAATAGAATAATACTTGACAGAAGAAAGCCCTGGGATATCTGTGTTATTATCATGCTACCTGTGTACATTTTAATCCTGAAATTGAGACAAAAGTTTACTTAAACATCTAAGGCTTGAGTTTCCTCTGCGTAGTGGGAAACAGATCCCCAAGACCAGTGTGGAAGCGATAAAAATCCTTGTAAAACGTAAGGGTAATTTGGGGCTTTTCTATAACAAACTAGGCGTCATTGTATCTCAGAATTGTTAAGTAGGAATACACTGTACTAATTCTCTTGTTAAAATTTAAAAGCTTGATTTCGAAATAATGTAGAAATCTCACACTGACACAATATTAACACAGATAATACACAAGTTAATTATATACATACACACTCACACAAAGACTCCAAAAGGGTGATTTGAACAAGCCAGACGAAATGCACATGTTCTTGAATATAAGGGAACTCAAGCCGTGAGCACAAATCAGGGGGGTTCCTTTGTTCTGAACGAGAAAGTGGCGTAAGCAACTCAGGGTGCGCCCCTAACGCGAGAGCTCCTCCTCCACACCCCGGGCATCACTTTGGGAGAAAAAAGTGTCTTCTATCTGCTCAGCTGTGTTATCTGCTATGACACCTCCTTGCAAGGCCGGGACGGCACCCAGAGCGGGCATCTGAGGAGCTGCGTGTCCAGGGGTGAAGTCCCCAGTGTGTCTGAGGTGGGTGCTTTACTAACAGGGCTACTGAACTAGTCTCGATGGAGTAAGAAAAAATGAAGGTGATTTGCTGACATTTCCAAGTTGCCTCCATGTAAAAATCACTTTTATAGCTCCTTTCATTAAAAAATATTCTGATCAAATAATCTTGCAAAGGAAAGAAGACGATCTAGCCTCGTGTCTACCGTACCAAAGCAAACACCTGATCTTCTGCTCAGTGATCGTGTTTGGGACCTTCGCGAGGCGCGTGCTCGTTCCCGGGGAGCGCTGCTACGCTGTCTGCGCCAGGAACTTCACGTACTGCTCCCGGGCTTCGAAGTGGTCAGCCGGCCGGTTGTAGGCTGTCCACACCGGGTCTCCCACAAACAGACGCATGGCCTTCACGTAGTTCTAGAAACCAGACAAACACATCCAGCATCTCATTAAACCAGGTGGCGTTCCACTTATCTATACTAATTGATTAACAAAAATGACTGTGAATACTTCGGTTTTTATTCTGTGTCTTCACAATTTCAGGTCACACTGTATCCGCTGACGGGAAACTGGCGTCGGCTGTGAGGGTCGATACCGACCAGCCCTCACACCCCGTGCGCACACTCTCTAGAAACACACCCATTACGGAAACACACACTATCTCCAGCCCCCTGGGGCGCTCCACTTTCCTCTCTGTCTCCCTTGGGTACGGTTTTCTAAGAATTAGCACTAGGCCCTCGTGTCGCTGGCAGGCAGGAGTGGAAAATTTGCCGCCGTTCATCAAGACAAAATGCACATGCCTTTTAATCCAGTTTTCACTTTCAGGAATTTTTCCTATAGAAAAATACACTTAAGTACAAAATGACAAGCGTGTAGGTTATTTATTATGGCACTGTTTACAACCCCCAAAAACAAACAATTTACATGCCCATCATCAGGGACCACCCACTCGGTGGAATAAACTAGCGGTAAATAAATCGGCGTGCAGCCGACAACAGAGCACTGCGCAGCTGTACCGGGGAGAGGCTCCCTACACACAGACAGGAAACGATCCCCAAAGCTCAGCGTGCAAAAAAAGTAAAATGCAACAGTGTACAGCTGCTACCTCCTGCGTAAGAAGGACAGAAAGATACTGATTCACAATCTCTTGACTATGCAGAAAGTCTCTAAGAAAACTTCTAAAAACATACCAGTGTTACCTTCAGGGAGAGAAACTGGGGGCCTGGGGAACTTTTCACTGTGCCCCCTTCCACAATTCTGGATTTTAAACCATGTGCATTTATTGTCTGCTCCAAAATGATACTTAAATCCCGGGTTTAATCCAAATCACGCCCAGAGAACTCAAGAACTACCTTATTTCTGTTTTTATTGACAATCCCAGTGACTGCAGCTACTGTTAATTCTCAACGGAAATGCTCTCAAAAATGACACAGTAACAACCCCACAGATGCCTCGCAATGGGCCCCTAGAAATAACAGCAAAGTGCAGGTCAGAAACTCTCAACACAGGAGTGGGACCACTGTCTGTCTGACCGCAGCGGGCATATTAATGCGAGTGCCACTGTCCCCCGGAACAAAGGTGGGAGCTGCTGACGGCTACCATGAAATAAACAGCTGTGACCTCGGGCGTCCCAGTGACGGCTCCAGGTGATGTCTTTGAAGCACAAAGCCAGGACTCACAGGGTCTGTCACTGTCACGCAGCACAGCGGGCGGGACTCCATGGCCAGGGGCGGTGTGGGGCGTCTCTGACATCCCTGCACAGGTCAGACTTGAAGGCAAGCCCGCAGCTCCTACCTTCTCGTCCACCGTGAAGCGGTGGTAGATCCCCGCGGGGAGCGTTATCATGTCTCCCTTCTCCATGGAGATCCGGATCCACTTGTCCTCTGCATCTCTCACGTCGAAGTACCCGCTGCCGTCCAGGATGTAGCGGATCTCATCGTCCAGGTGCAAATGCTCCTCATAGAACATCTTAATCTGGCGCAGGAGGGACATTTCTGTAAGTCTCCCGGAGACCAGTCATGCAAAGCAGCCCAGGTCCCCCCAGCACTGAGCCTTCGACAACCAGAACTGAGGGCAATGGACCTTCTCTCTATAAAACCGGAAACTACACTTGCTGGGAGTTATCATCACACTGAGTCCAACGGGTGGAGCTAGAATATTTTATGAACCTACCAGTGATTGGGCAGGAAGACAAAGAACGAACACTCACATAGCACCATGTGCCAGGCAACATTCTAAGTATGTCACTAAACATGCACAACCCCATGAGGTAGGCACTCTCTGCCATCCCCGTTTTACAGATATGGGAATGGTGGCACAGAGAGGCTAAGTCACTGGCCCAACCTCACACAGCGAAACTGCCCCAAAGACATGTCAGCCCCACGCTTACACCCACCCTGGTGCACTGTGCACAGCTCCACAGCGTGGGCAACGCAGCAAGACCCTGTCTCTCCAAAATATTTTTTAAAAATTTGGCCAGGCATGGTGGCTCACGCCTGTAATCCTAGCACTCTGGGAGGCCAAGGTGGGAGGATCACTTGAGCTCAGGAGTTCTAGACCAGCCTGAGCAAGAGTGAGACCCGTCTCTACAAACAATAGAAAATCTAGCTGGGTGTGGTGGCACGCACCTGTAGTCCCAGCTGCTCAGGAGGCTGAGGCAGGATAATCGCTTGAGCCCAGGAGTCTGAGGTTGCAGTGAGCCACAATGACACCACTGCACTCTAGCCCGGGCGACAGAGCAAGACCGTCTCAAAAAAAAAAAAAAAAAAATTAGCCAGGCATGGTGGCCTGTGCCTGCAGACCTAGGTACTCAGGAGGCTGGGCCAGGAGTATCACTTGAGCCCAGGAGTTCAAGGGTAAAGTGAGCTATTATTGAGCCACTGCACTTCAGCCTGGTGACAGAGTAAGACCTTGTCTCAAAAAAAAAAAAAAAAAAAAGTAAGATAAACTCTTTTATTTTCTTTATTCCTCGTGGATCTAATAGATAACTGTATACTCAAAGTAATGATAGTAACAACGTTTTGGGTGATCATGACATGTGGATAGTGAAATAAATGACAGCAATGCTCTAAAGCTGTGGCCCCGACCCCCAGGGCGTAGACAGGGACCAGTCCGTAGCCTGTTAGGGACCGAGCCACAGAGCTCGGTGCCCCCTCACACGCCCAGTCCATGGAAAAACTGTCTTCCATGAAGCCAACCAGGCCCTGGTGCCAAAAGGTTGGGGACCGCTGCTCTGAGGGACAGGAGGGAGGAGCTGGTACTACTCAGGCACTGGGCAAACATATTGCAAACTCTAAGCAACCACTAAACATTTTTTAGATGATAAGCTGAGAGGGGAGAAAAGAGAATTATATAAAATGCTCAAATAAAGCCAGACAAGGCAGAAAAAGGGGAGAATGTTAAAAAAAACAACAAAGAACAACAAACAGAAAACAGTTACAAATACAGTAGCTATTAAATCAACTATATTAATAATCCATTGAAATGTGAAGACCTAAACACACCAAGAAACCCACTTTAAATACAAAGACACAGACGGTTTAAAGGAAAGGGGTGGGGAAGACACACCGTGTTAACACCAACCTGAAGAAAGCTGGAGGAGCTGCATCAATCTCAAACAGGGAAGAGCACCAGGGACGAAGGCGACGTCACATAATGACAGAGGGGCCAATTCTCCAAGAGGACGTGACAATCTCTACCACGTACACATCTGACAACAGAGCATCCAAACACAACAGAACTGCGTGCAGAGACAGACAAGCCCACTGCTTGTTTGTTTGTTTTAATTTATTTATCTAAATAAACTGGCCCAAATCTGCTATTATAGCTGGAGACGGCGACACCCACCATCAGTACTGACAGATCAGCGAGCGGAACATCAGTAAGGACACAGCTGACCCGAACGGCACCGTCAACCTGCTGGTCCTACCCAACTGACACTCACAGACCACTCCGTCCAGCAACAGCACAGCACACGTTCTTCTCGAGCTCACATGCAACGTCCACCAGGATGGACAGCATGCTGGGCCACAGCAAGTCTAGGCACGTTTACAGGGACTCAGATCAGACCGCGTGTATTCTCTGACTACAGTGGCATTACGTTAGAAACCAATAAAGGGAAAATCTCTAGAAAAAAATCCCCAACTAATTGGAAACTAACACGTAACTTGTAAAAAGAAAAAAACCCTGCATAAGCCAAAGATAAAATCAAAAAGAAAATTAGAAAGTATCTTGAACTGAATGAAAATAAAAACGGAACATATCCAAATCTGCGTGATGCCACCAAAGCAGGACTCGGAGGAAACCGACGGCACAGAACAGCTCTCCTAAAAAAGGATTCGCGTGAGTGACCTCAGCTTCTACCTCAAGAAAACAGAAAAGGAACAGCAAAATCACACTCCAAGTCCATATGAGAAGGCAGATAATAAAGAGCAGAAACCAATGAAATAAAAATAGAAAAAGGGAGAAAATCAATAAAACTAAAATTCCTCTGAGAGAATCAGTAATGTCGATAAGCCTCCACCCACACTCGGAAGGAGAGAGGACACACGTTGCCACACCAGGAGGAGAGAGGACACACGTTGCCACGCCAGGAGGAGGACAGCACCGTGCGCGCCACGGAGGTCGAAAGGACGACAGGGAGGTTCCCAATAACTTGCCGGCAGAAAACCTGACGACTCCTATGAAAGGACAAATGTCCCGAAAGACACAAACTACCAAAGTGCCTTCGAGAGGCAGATCACATGAATAGCCCTGTATCTCTCACAGAAATTGAATTTATAGTTAAAAACCTTCCCATGCAGAAAACCCAAGCCCAGATGGCGTCGCTGGTGAATCTGCAAATGTAAGGAAAAATAACGCTCCGTATCCTCAGCACGACTGAGGAGGGGGCCACCTCCCAGCACATCCGCGAGGCGGCATCATCTGATCGAAATCCCAGCGAGGACGTGACCCCCTTCCCAGGTACCCGGGGCTCCCGCACCTTTTCTTCGTAGTTTGGGAGCTTGTCTCTGGTTACGGTTATGATGTCCATCCACGAGTAGTTTCTCTCTCTCCGAATCTTTTCTAATTCCGGGTCATTCTCGTACTTGTCGGCGTCCAGCTACAGGAGTTTGAACAACAGGATTAATACGAGACGCGGAAACGTTCTCTTTCTGGGTCTCCAGTACGACTCTGCTCCAAACGTCCCATGTGTCCCCTCGTCACCTCCAGACTCGTCCTCCTCCACCTCCTCTCCACTTCCTTCAGTGGACGTCCCAAGCCCCAAACACCAGCTCCAAGTAACGTTCTATTTGATTTCTACCTCCCTTCCCTGCTGCAGTCCACCCTGGGGGCCTCTTCCATATACTGAGGTGACATTCTCATTGCCTCCAGCCTGTCCAATCTGTCCACTGCTCCTTCCCTGTGTCCTGCCTCTCTGCCACCATCCCCCTCAGTGGGTCTCACTGATCCTCTATGCCAGTGGTCCCCAACCTTTTTGGCACCAGGGACCAGTTTCATGGGAGACCGTTTTTCCACGGACAGGGGTGAGGTGGGGATGGTTTGGGAAGATTCAAGTGCATTCATTTGTTATGCGCATTGTTCCTATCACTGTTACATTGTAATACATAATGAAATAATTATACAACTCACCGTAATGCAGAATCAGTGGGAGCCCTGAGCTTGTTTTCCTCAACTAGACGGTCCCATCTGGGGGAGATGGGAGACGATGACTGATCTGACAGGAGGCGGAGCTCAGGCGGTGATGGGAGCCGGGGGGAGCGGCCGTAAACACAGACGAAGCTTCGGTGGCTCGCCCCACTCCCGGCACCCTCCCCTCCCCCTCACCTCCGCTATGCGGCCCGGTGGTTCCTAACAGGCCGCAGACCGGTACCACAGCTCTATGGCGTATCTTTGGTCAGCGTGTTTTCCTGGGCCAAAATGTCTCCTGCCCTCACGTGAGAACTCAAGTTCAATAGGCTGAAATGAGATGCCTTCTGTGATCTGGCCCCGATTGACTTTTCTACTTCTATCTGTCCCTAGTCCCCTATTTTTAAAGAAATCTACATTCTAAACCAACTAGGATGATTTGCTACTCTTACAGATATCTGACACCTCACATTCCCACACCGTTACTCGCAACAGCTTTCTATGCTGGAAACGCCCACTCAACACTCTCATTTATCGCAGTCCTTTCTGTTCCTTAAGGTTCGATTTTAACGCTGCCTTCTTCATGAAGCGCTTCCCTAGAGCCCCAGACAGAGTTAATCTGAACTCCTATGTAAAACTAATGGCAATGAATTTAGCATGCCTTTTGTTTTGCAATAAAATGCACATTTTATCACCACTACTGAACAACAAACTCCAGAATATCTCAAAGCTCTGGTTATCAATATATTATTTTCTACAAAGATGACTCCAAAAATGAGCAAACCCACTGCATGATATGCACGTAGCACTATTTGCTAAGGTCTGAACGTGTCTCCCCCACCCCCCACCATTCATATGTCGAAACTCAACACCAACGCAACAGTATTCCAAAGGAGGCCTTTAGGAGGTAAGTCATGAGGGCCAAGTCCTCATTTATGGCATTTGTGACCTCATAAAAGAGGTGCAAGGCCATGCGAGGACACAGCAAGGAAACGGCCGTCTGTGAGGAACGGGCCCTCGCCAGACACGGAATCTGCCGGCACCTTGATCTTGGGCCTTCCAGCCTCTAGAACTGTAAGAAATAAATTTCTGTTGTTTACAAATTACCCAATCTAAGGTACTTTTGTTACAGCAGCAGGAACAGACTGCGACACTATTCCAAACTAAAACCATCTTACTTCCAACTCTTGTGTGTGTGTGTGTATGACAAACAGCTGTCTGTCACTCTGCTGTGTCTCTAATAACAGATAAGCCAACGTGCTCCCCTCTGTCCCCACCATTAAACACAAGCTATGGAAGGCCCGTTGTTCTGGACCGAGCTCCTGCACTGGGCCCAGCTGACCAGACCAAACCAACATGGAGTCGCTCGTGCCAAATGCCACACAGTCCAACTGAAGCTTTAAGGCAACAGGGAGATCCCCGAACACACCAAATTTTCCTGAAAACAGGAGATTCCAGTCTACCTGAGTCAGTGTAACAAGGAAGTCCCTTCTGCTTTAGCCCTAACAGAAAAAGTAACCTGAACTGTTGAAGTAACTTGATGTTAACCAATCAGCATTTTTCCTATGGTTGTTTCTTTGGGGTTTTCTGTTCTTTGTTGTGGTTGTTTCTTTGTTCCCACCCTACAAAACTCACTGTTCTGCTACTGCCCAGTGGAGCTCTCATTTTATTTTGTAGAATAGAGGCTGACCAGATTCATGAATTGAGAATAAAAGCCAATCAGATCTTTAATGAAATGTGTTGTGATTTTGTCTTTTGACACCACCGAACCAGAATGGTCATTAAGAAAGCATGCAAAAATACACAGGACACCAAAACCACAGAGTATACAATTTTGGCCAGGCGTGGTGGCTCATGCCTGTAATCCTAGCACTCCGGGAGGCTGAGGCGGGAGGATCACTTGAGGTCAGGAGTTCAAGACCAGCCTGAGCAAGAGGGAGACCCCATCTCTACTAAAAATAAAAAAAACTTAGCTGGGCATGGTGGCGCATGCCTGTAGTCCCAGCTACTCAGGAGGCTGAGGCAGGAGGATCACCTGAGCCCAGGAGTTGGAGGTTGCTGTGCGCTAGGCTGACGCCACGGCACTCTAGCCTAGGCTACAGAGCTAGACTCTGTCTCAAAAAAAAAAAAAAGTGGAATAAAATAAATAAACCAAAAGATACCATTTAAAATTAGTCTTATTTGACTCTTTGGCTACATTTAGAAGTCCACCTGTAATCTCATTCTTGTTCTTAAACTGTCGAATGCACAATGAAACTCCTGACGTGCATTAATTTGAACCCTCTAGTTTTTGGATTGTGGATAAATTAACTTCATTGTAAATCAACACTAATTTTCCTGTCGTAATAGAAACTATAAGCCACTTGAGTGCTTTGAAGATGGTACCGTCCAGTAGGTTAGGTGTTAAATCTTAACCCAGGAAAAGACAACTAAGTGAAAACTAACACGCATGCCCCTTCATAGGCTGGCATCTGGAAGTCAGAAATGAGCCCCCTACCCCACAAGAGGTACCAAGGACGGTGTCACTCCCCTCTTCTGCCACCTAAGCAGGACCAGGTATCTCTAAGGATGTTACCTGCAGTACCCTACGATCCCTGCAGGGAGCAGCGCTGGCCCCAGGGTAGCTGTGTACTGACCCAGTCACTCCTGAACCATCCCCGAGGGCTCGCCTGTCCCCGTGATAAACCTGTTATCTCACAGCTATCAGAAAACAAACAAGCTCATCAGGCCCAGGGCTGTGCAAACGCGGGAAGGACACCACGCCAGGGCCCGCGCGGCCGCTGACCCCGCCCCACCCGGGACCGGCCTAGAGCGATGTCCCCAGGAGGGGACGCGCCCCCCGCCCAGGCCCCTAACTCGGCCTGCCGGGCGACCCCGAACACCGGCTTGGTGAGGGGGCCCGGCCCTCCCCGCCAGGCAGGGACGCGGGGTCCTTAAACGAGGGAGACCAGGCGGGCGGGGGGCGTCGGACCAGCCCAAGGACCCCGCGACCTCCACCCTCCCCAGGAGCTCGCGGCCCCGGAGCTGAGCATGCGCAGGGATCCGCGCCAAGACCACCTGGGCCAGTAATGAGCATGCGCAGCACAGCCCTGACGCCGGGACACGACCGCCCAGCCCACTACTGAGCATGCGCAGCACACCCCCGGGCGCTGGGGCCGCGACCACCCAGCCCCCTACTGAGCATGCGCCGCACACCCGGCTCCGGGGGCCGGGACCACCCAGCCATTGCTAAGCATGCGCAGCACGCCTGGGCGCCAGGCCGCGGGCCCAGCCCGGAGCAGTCTTGGGCGGTGCGCAGCCCGCGTACCTTCCAGTAGAGCACGCCGAGCCGGCGCAGCTGCTCCAGGCCCACCGGGAGGCCGTGCTCGGGGCGGTGGGGCAGCCGGGGGTCGTCGGGGCGGTCGTCCATGTACCAGGCCTGCACCATGGTCGCGCCTGGGGCCCGCGAGTGCCGGCGGGCGGGCGAAGGGCTCCCTTACGGGGCGGAGCAGCCCGGCCCGTGACTGGGCGGCTCGGTGGGCGGTGGCCCGGGCGGGGCGAAGCTGGGCGGACCCGCACCCCGTCGTCGTGAGGCGGGGGCGTTGGGGGTCGGTGCGTCCGCGTCGTGGGCACTCGAGCCCCACCTGAGCCCCTCGTGCGACGATCGGGAGTAAACAGTGTGT